>PITB01007392.1:17500-37500 GCA_004024585.1 Paradoxurus hermaphroditus | reverse complement strand
TCGTCAGCGCGCACAGCCGTGAGGGAGCCGAGCCAGGGACCCGGGGGCGGCTTGGCTAAGCCACTTCTTGTTTACCAAGCTTAGTTACTACTTTTTGGACAAATATCCACAGAGGTTGTTGTGAGCGATGCAAGAAGGGCAAAACAGGGGGGCCGTCCTGGGAGCCTGGGGTCAGGTTCCTGGATCTCCCGCTCGTCTTCACACCTTCCAGCACGCAGCCGGGTGGCCCAGGGCGTGTGGGGGGCTTCCTCCTTCCTCTCCGTGGACGACCGAGGCCTGGGCCTCCTATGCCTGGGGCGTAATTGTGTCCAGACAGCATTAGCCAGGAGATCTGGTGGGTTTTAGGGGCCGCATAGCCACCCATCACACAGGGCTACGTGGCTCGTTCTTCTTGGTATACACCAAGGATAAGGAGGTAGTCCGGGCCCGGGGTCCTGAGGACGGGGCCCTGGCCCGGGCAGGCAGGAGAGCGCGTGCCCAGAGCCTTCGAGCAGGAACAGGCAGCAGAGGTCCGAGGAGCCCCCCCTTTGCGTGGGGCCGGCCTACAAGAGGCCATCAGAAGCCTTAGAGTCGGTCGTCCAACACCCTGTGGAAGACAGCTGTCAACGGCCGGAACAAAGCCGGCCTCTGCGAGGCTGCAGCCTTCAGCCCTGGCTCCGGCCTCCGCAAGGCTGCCGGGAGCCGGCGCAGGGCCTCCTGCCCTCCTCCCTCTCCCCCTGCGCCCTCCCTCTGCCACTGCCTCCCCTCCCCCAGCAGGGCCGCCTGGCAGGCCAGGCCGCCCCAGCGCCATTGTAATAACTCATGCAAATGTGAGGGCTCCCGAGACAAAGAGAGGTCAGGCCAGCGGCTCGGGGATTCCTGTCGACAAACAATATTAGATGTAAAATGTGTACCTTTGACAAAAGTATTAATATAGTGCTTTTGATTTTTTTTTCCCTGATGAAAAGTGAAAAGTAGTAATTGTGGAGTGACAGAGGAAAATGAAGTTTTGAACCAAAAGGCAAAGTTCGCGGATGAAAAAACCCAACCCAATTAGCTGCTTATGAGGAATCGAAATGCAAGGCATTTGCTCTTCCATCCCCCTCAACAACCTTTTGATTGACTCTGCTTAGATCTGTACAGCAAAGCAGATAAATCGACATGCCACACGTGCACCATGCTTAATCATTTGTAATAGTCATATTTGCCCTGACACATAATTTGCTATATCAAGCCAGTTTTTTTTTTCCTGCTCACCAGTATTCTGTGGCTTGGCCTTTGCTTTATAAAACATTTAATAGTTTGCTTTAAACACATCAACACGCTGATGTACGATGGCCCTTCGCGTGCCGCCTGGAGGAAAGGCCCTCCTCGCGTCCCGCCGCGCAGCACGCCCCACGCTCGGCGGGCAGAGTGGCCGGAGTCGGGGGCCGGGGCTCTAAGGCGCGCGTTCTCTGTCTTGTGCGAGCAGCCACTCCGTGCATCAAGGCCATCAGCCCCAGTGAAGGCTGGACCACGGGGGGAGCCACCGTGATCATAATCGGAGACAATTTCTTCGACGGCCTGCAAGTCGTGTTCGGAACCATGCTGGTGTGGAGCGAGGTAAGCCTCTCCCGCGAGCGGCCCGGCCGGCTGTCCGTGGGGCGCCGGCCCCGGGCGCCCTGTCCCAGACGGCTCGCCTGTGGCCGGGGCGCGTCCGGTGGGTGGGCAGGGAGCCCCCCGCCCCTGGGGTTTCAAACCTGCCGTAGGAGGCCCCTCAGCGCCCTGCAACAATTAGTGCTAGAATTACTAGAAGCGGGTTTGAGGAGACATATGGTGGCAATTTTCATATGAATGATGCCCTGTGGCCTTTCCTGCAAAGTAAAACCCGGGATCGTTTGCAGATATTTTTCTTAAAGAACACTACGGTAGAGCCCCAGCCTCTGGGTGACAGCTAGGAGGGAGCGTCCCAGGGCATTCCAGGATGATGGTCCAATTTGTGCTCGTTTTGGTAATTCTGCCCCACCCCCACCCCGCAAGGGCCCGCCCCTTCCGGCCAGCGCCCGCCCCTTCCGGCCAGCGCCGCCCCTTCCGGCCAGCGCCTCTCAAAGCCTGTTCCCTGTGCGGTTTTCGTAGCTCATCACGCCCCATGCCATCCGCGTGCAGACCCCACCGCGGCACATTCCTGGAGTCGTCGAAGTGACCCTGTCCTACAAATCCAAGCAGTTCTGTAAAGGTGCTCCTGGGCGGTTTGTCTACACCGGTGAGTTCACGTTTCCGACCTCGGTGGCCAAGCCGTGGGTGTCTCCTCCCCGGGACAGACTGGGAGAAGGCGCCTTGGGCCCGCACGGGCGGGTCTCCCCGTGAGGACAGGCGAGGCCCCCGGGGCCCGAGGGCTGGTTCAGTCGGGCGCATGGTTTCCCGCATCCCAGTTAGTGTCCGCGGACGTGGACGGGCGCGGCCCCCTCGGGCCGTGGGAATCTTGGGCCCCTCTCCACGTCTGCGGACCTCGGCCTTCCGGCCTGTGAAGCAGGGTGGTGGGCTCGTCGGTAACGGGCCACCTCCAGCCTCCACTGGGCGGCCGCCTGTGTGCCTGACTTGGGTGGAGCCCTCGCTGTCAGCCCGCGAGGCTGCTCGTGACGTTACCGTCCTTGCACGAGTTGGGACGCGGACGTTAGGCACATGTCATGTGCCGGAGGCCGCACACACCGTAAGTGAGGGGTGAGCCAGGTGTCTGCTCCAGGCCCAGTGCTGTGACCCTTTTTCTGGGAGGGTCCCAAACTTGTGTCACCAGAGAGGGTCGCCTCTGAGATCACGCTGAGTTGTTTTATACGACGCTCCGCCCACACAGGTGCTCAGTTAACACCACTTGTCCGAGGTCGCTCTTGAGAAACGCCGTAAACTCAGGGTTGCATTTTGAGTGTCAGTCCTAGCCGACTGCAAAAGGTTTACTATTTGAGAAGCGTTGGTACCAATGGGCAGCACCTGCCAAACCCGGTGAGGCGACAGGGTAGGCCTTGTCTTTCATACCGTGGCCTGGATGTGGTGAGGGGGTGGGGGCCCCGGGCGGGAGCCTGGGCGGGGCGGGCCGCGGCTTGACCACGGGCCTTCACCTGCTCCATGTCCCGGAGCGGGTGTGGCCTCCCGCTGGGATGCGGCCTCTCTGTCCTCCTGGCGGGGCGGGGCGGGGCGGAGGAGGGCGAGGTCCCGCCCACTTGGGGGCGTGGAGGGAGGAGGGGCTACTCAGGCACTTCCCGTCTGGGGCGGTTGAACGGGTGTGAGATGAAAACCCAAGGTTCTTCCAGCGCGCTTCCCTCCCGTGGGCCCCGCATCCGCCCCCCGCCCGGGGTGGGCCCGGCATCCCCCCCGGGGTGGGGTGGGCCCGACTCGGGGCCCCTCAGAGCCATGGCTGTTGTCCCCAGGGACATCCAGACCCTCAACAGCTTGGCTGCCGGTGATACCTGGGGTCGTCGGTGGGGGCAGTTTCCTCCTCTGTCGTCCGTCCCAGCGCCCCGCCACGCGGTCAGGGTGGCAGAGGGGGTGTCCACACCGAGGGCCACTTCCTTTCGTGGGACCAGCACAGCCTCCCAGGAGCCCAGAACCGCGAAGCAGACGGAGCGAAAAGCTGTGGGCGCACGCCCTGGGCCCTCTGCTGGGGTCCGGGTGCTCTCGGCTCCCTGGGAAGACCCAGGCCCTGAGGGGGCAGCTCCTCCAGTCTGGGAGGCCCCCAGTGTGCCTCGTCCAAAACGGGGTACGAAATGTAGGGGCGTCTCGTGAGTGTCCATACGTCTGCGATGAGTGCTGCTGGCGGGCGCAGGCGGGTGCCGGGTCCCTGGGCCATGCGGCCAGAGTCCCGTCCCCAGAGGGGCCTCCACGCCCCTCCCTGTTCATGGCTCCTGGGCACTGCAAGTCTGTGGGCCTCTGGCCTGTGAACTTGACGCTGTACAGGCTGCACTCTGCCCGGCGTTGGCTGGAGGGCCCGCTCCGTGCCTCCTGACCCCGCTGAGTTCCGCTTTCTCCCCGGCCTGCCCCCACGGGTTTTGTGGAGGTCGGGAGAGCTTAGGGGCCACCACCGCCCCAGGCGGGTACTCAGGAGCGGCACCTTCCGTGGACAGTTCAGGCGACCGCCATCAGGGTCCCCAGCTCCCCCAGGGAGGAGACATTCACCGTCACCTTGTGCGTGGGCTCGCGTGTCTGCCACGCGACACAGTCGTCCTGGCTGGTGGGGGGCCCTGCCGGGAGTGTGTCCGAACTCGGCCAGCCTGACCCGGCCCGTCTGCAGAGACCCGGGGGACGGGCTTTCCCACGCAGTTAGTCTGCCCCTCCCGGTTGGAGGCTCAGGGGCTGCAGTCACAGATCAGACCTTGGTGTCTGTGGGATTTGGGGGAGGTGTCAGTGGCATTGTGAGATGGCCGCGACGGTGGAGAGGTCCGGCTCTGCCCTCTGACTGCAGGAGGGGCCGGGCCGAGCTTTGGAAACCAGCGCAGGAAAGACGGGGAGCTACGTGAGGGCGCTCGGCCTGTCACTGGCCAGCGGGGGTCACCTGTGCAGGGCCCCTCGGGGCAGTAGTGCCTGGGCACGGGGCGGCTCTCGTGCAGCACGCCCTCCTCGGCTTCCCCTCCCGTGTCTGGGCTGTTCCAGGTTTCTCCCCAGGAGTGCCACGGCCACCCGCTGTCCCTGCCTGACGCCTCTTCCATCTCTGCGGTGGGCGTCGTGTCCCCCGCCCCCAAGCTGACTGGGCTTCCAGGGCCACGGGTTCAGGGTCCCCCCTGCCTATGCAGAGCTCTCCCACGCATGGGCGTTTCAATGCGGCCATTCAGTGAGCTCAGCCTTCCCGAGCGGGAGGCTAATTTATTGCCTCCCCCCACACCCCAATCATTAACGGGAATATACATTTCAAACGCTGTGTAAGGGATACGGGGCCCCTGTACACTCTCAGGGAGCAGAGGAAAGGTGGGGTCATAACCTGTCTGACCTGGAAGCTTCTGTCTGATTTGCATTGCCCTGAAATTGATGGGGACAGTGAAGTAATCACTGAGAATTGCACTCCCCCCACTGAAAATCGAGCCAGCCCTTCTGAACGTCAGGACACAGGCGCGCGGCCCCTGCAGGGAGGGCGCCGTCCCTTGGGCATCTGGCTCCTATCAGTCCCGCAGGCTGCCGGGACACCCTCACAGTGAACCTTCCCAGCCGAGGCAGCCAGGCCTGGGGATAATGAACCGGCCGCGGAGGAGGAGGAGGAGGAGGAGGAGGGGGCCCCGCCCGCCAGACGCAATAGGCCTAAATGGTCTGTTTACAGTGATCTGAGAAACACCAGAGTTTTCAGAACCAGACCCGATTAGTCAACCCGGAGAGGGCGCGGGTGCTCTCTGCCACCCCCGCCCCGGCCTGTCCGTCCAGGCCCGCTGGCCTGCCACTTTCAAGCACCATAAAGGCGGAATTACCTTGGGAGGCAGTGGCAGTTCAGTTGATTAGCATGGTGAATTAAAAGAAGGAGTCACAAATGACATGTCCGACTCCTCCACACGGGTCCTTTGTATTCCCAGTGTGTCTCACCCCTGTTGTAAGAAGGTCAAAAATTAGAGAGAGAGAACAATTTTCAAGTGGCTAGCACTTAGGAGCAGAATTAACAATCACTCTGTATGTAATTGCCAGTTAATAGTAAATTGCTTTTAGACTGTAAAATGCAATATAAACGGGGCACCTAAAATTAAATTAATGAGATATTTGCTGCATTTAAAAGTGAATCGTGCAAATTAATAACTGAGCACAATGCTTGTTTTAATATTTGTCTAATAGTGCGTCGTTTGCTTGTTTAATGATAATTAAACTAGTCCTGGAGTGTCCTACCTGAGAAAGTCCCGGGATGGGTGGACACAACGGTTCACGTTCGTCACTTCGCCAGGAGAAGCACATCAGGTTGTGAGGAGCAATAAAAGAAATTTTTTAATTAGAATATAGGCGTTGCTGCCTTACTTGATTAAGACAAATTGGGATTTGTACGCTTCTAATTGAAATCACGTTGGAACGAAAACGGGTCTCACAGACACGTTTCCGCGCGTGAGGCGTTCTCGCACGGATGTGAACGTTGTTTCCGAGAGGTGTCCACGTGGCGAAACGTTTTCCTGGGGGCACCGACACACCGAAGCCGCTCGGTCGCGGCTTCGCCTCAAGCATCGTCCCGCGGGGTCCCGGGGCGCGGCTGCGGGGGGCTCTTAGGGTTGACCTCCTGCACCTGAATGTTTGGCCAGTCCACCCTCATTTTAGAGATTTCTTTTGCTCAATTAGAGAAATTATCACAAATTACCGGGAGACGACATAGTGTCTGCCACAGGCCAAAACCAGTTATGAAACAAGGTCCTGGCAGCCGAGAGCACGGCCAGAGCGGCCACGGCGGGAGCTGCACGCGTGGCCAGGCTCTGGGCTGCAGTGTTTGCTTGGTGGGGATGTAAAAAAGATTATTTTCTGTACAAAGACATGCACTCAGTTTCCGGCTCGTGAGATCATTATACTCAGCCAGTAATTGCTACAGTTTGTGCCCGTTCCGACCCGGTGTTTATGTGGTTGTCGTTTGTTTGATGTCAGATTGTGCCTTAAACGGGGACCGTGTCAAGGTGTGGACGGCCCTGTCCTCAGGTGCTGTCCCGGCCCTGTGGGGTGACTATTCCCTCGCCCAGGGCCTTCCTCGTCCTCCACAGGCTCCGCCATTTAACCTCCACCTCGTGTCACCCCTTGAAAGGCACTCATGTTTCTGAAGTGTTTTAAAGATCTTTTGTGCACAGATTCAGATGTGATTCTGTCAACAGCACGGTGACACGCTGTGGAGTCAATAGTGCCCTTCGACCACAGCCAGCACCAACCAGCCGTGCCCCCGGCCGGCGCCCTCCAGACAGATCACTGGTACCCGCAGCACAAGTGGTTCCTGGCGCCCGCCCCCAGCAGATCATAACCGCGTTCACTCTGCTAACCGAGCTGCTAATGCCGCCTCCTAAATGTAAGCCACCTGATTGTTTCAGTGACACAGTTATTTTTTTTTTAACGTTTATTTTTGAGACAGAGACAGAGCATGAGTGGGGGAGGGGCAGAGAGGAGGGAGACACAGAATCCGAAGCAGGCTCCAGGCTCTGAGCTGTCAGCACGGAGCCCGACGCAGGGCTCGAACTCATGAACCGCAGGATCCTGATCTGAGCCGAAGTCGGACGCTCAACCGACTGAGCCACCCAGGTGCCCCTCAGTGACACAGTTTTAACCACAGGTGTGGACCTGGTGGAGAAACAGATACTGTAATTGTGGGCCCTGGAGTTTGGGGAAGCTTCCAGCCACGGGAACCGCCTGCCGTGGCCAGTGAGGCCCCGTGACTCTTGGCTGTTCCCTGTCACTCCTCTCTGTTGGCCGCAGTGGGGTTCACGGCTCCTACTCGGTGATGGGAGGGTGTTATCAGCGGAAGTCCCCGCCCCTGGCAGGTAGACACCTTGGCTTTCCTGTGACGTTTGTTATGTGGGGCCTGCATTTTCAGCCTAGGCCGTGTCCAGGCCTGTCCGGAGTCAGCGGGCTGGGACGGCTGTCCACATCGCGCACAGTTCCTGCACCCACCGCTGTTTCTTGTCCCAACACAGTCCACCTGGGAGCTTGTCATTTGTTTGCATAACTGGCAATAGACGGCAGATTTTTTTTTAATGTTTATTTCTGAGAGAGAGACAGAGACAGAGAGTGTGAGTCGGGGAAGGGCAGAGAGAGAGGGAAACAGAATCTGAAGCAGGCTCCAGGTTCCGAGCTGTCAGCACAGAGCCCGACTCGGGGCTCAAACTCACAAACCGAGAGATCATGACCTGAGCCGAAGTCGGCTGCTCGACTGACCCCCTGGGCGCCCCCAGAGGGCAGATTTTTGCCCTCTGCCTGGGACCGTGTGTGCATCCCTGGTCGTCTTTGGGGTCATTTGCAGGACTCCTTGGGGCCACAGGGGAGGGGAGGGCACCCACCTGGTGTCGTCCGTGCTGTGCGGTTCAGCGTCGGGCCAGGCGGACGTCAGGGAATCGGCCGGCGTGCCACGTGGGCTGGCGGTGTGCGCATCCACGCCGTGCCCGTCTCAGGACTGGCGCTGGGAGGGCTCCCGGGGTCACTGCTGTCCCCTCGCCTCCTGTCTCGAAGGAGGCCCGGAGAATGAGACACCCCGCTCGTGCTGTTGCACAAGTAGACTATTTGTCCTAATCAGTGACACCCATTTACTAGAATTGCTTAAAATGAACTATACCTCATACAGAAATCGCACATTTAGAGACTTCCATTCATCATCTGAAAATTGAGGGCCAGTAAACTTTTCTGCTCCTCCAGTGGGATCGTAGGCATGCATCAAAATGTTAAAAATGATTGGTGAGAGGGAGCTGTCACCCATTTATCAAGGAAAAGAACATTATTTGCTAATTTCCCAACCAGGCTGGTGACAGGGTGCTTCGTCTTTGGACCCACGGTGACCAGCATGGCCTTTTTGTTATTAGTACAAGTCAAGCGCTTTTGGGCAGTTGCTAACAAGACACATTTGTCTGTCATCAGTGGGGCTGTGGTGCTTTTCCAAGTGGCTGTGACCAAAGTCAGCTCCCCGCGCCCCAATTGGCTGTGCTTCCTGGGGCCGCGCTAACCCGGGAGGAGACACCAACTGATAAATCACAAAGTTTCCATGTCAAGGTGAAGGTATTGACTCTGCGGCACCAAACCTGACAAAATGTAGCCGAGAGGAGACAGCCATTTGTCTTCCCCAAAGGACAAAAGGGTCACCCGGGTTTCGCTCAGTGATTGTCGAGACGTGGACGGGCGGAGGAGCGGGCCTGGCCCTCTGCCCGCTGAGCCCCCAGCACGGGCAGGGTCCCTGGCTCCCCCCCCCCCCACCTGGGGGGCCATGGGGAGGGTCACTGGAGGGAACGCGCTCGCGTCCGGGGGGTCGGGTCTAGTTTGAGTCTCCGGTTGGCAAGGATGCGTGGCGAGTTTCTGAGAACGGCCTGGGGCGGTGGGGGTGCGGAACGGGTGACCCCACCATTTAAAAGCACAACGTGAATTACAGTCACCTGGCGTGCAGAGTAGAGCAGAGATCACAGACGCACAAATGAAACCACACACCTCATCCTGGGGAGAACGTGCGAGTCCGGCGATGGAGGCCGCGGGGGGCCTCCGTGGAGGACCTCGGACTGGAGCGTGCGGTTCTTTTCGTGCTGAAGAAAAGGAACAGATGGCTCTGTGGCCCTGGAAGCACAGAGACCGGAACTGCACGTCGCCGAGCCTGGGCGCGGGTGCCACGGCCGCCTCCCACCGGATCCGCTTGGCTGGCCGGACGGCGGTCAGGACCCAGGCTCGACGTGGACAGTGAGTGCCTCTCGCTGTGGCGTGGCGAGCGGGCCGGGCCAGGGGCGTCCTGGGCTTCGGGGAAGGTCCGTACACCTGTCCGTACACGTTTGTTTCTGTTGACTTGGATCCCAAAAGCTCAGCCCGAGAAAAAGTGCTTGTAAAAAATCGTCACTCAGATCAGTTGGGCCTTTTTGGTTCATTGTAGAAAATGGAAACTGAGTAATTCTTTTCTTTGGGTGGTTTTTCAGTAAAACGACAACAAAGCAGAAAGCTTTAGTGACGCAGACCGTTCGCTGCCGCCCCGCCGCTAAAAAGCAGAAGGTCTGAAACGCTCTTCATGAGCAGACGGAATGACGCGCTCCGCAAGGGCCCTGAGCGCGCGCTGCGGCACACGTGCTCTGGAGGACTCGTTAGGGAGCGCGTTAAACTTTAAACACGAGACTCCCGTCGAGGCGGCCGGCCGCGGCAAGCACGCGTGCAGATCGTCTTTGGAGGGAGCTTCTCTAAGGCGCAGCCTGCCGGTGGGTCTGTCTGTCTCCCCTCCTGTGCAGACTCCTCCCTTCCCTGCCCTCGTGAGGTGGGCCTTCCTCACCTCCCCCCCCCACGGAAATCCTGCTACGGAGCGCGGGTCCCAGAGCCAGGGTCCTCTCTCACTCCTAGCATCTGAGGACCTTGAGGACCGAGGTCAGGACGCCGACGTGGCCGGATGTGGGCGATTCTGCCAGATCCCTTCTCTGTCTTGTCACGCCTTATTCCCCCAGGAGACGGCCCTTGCCCAGTGCCCCTCCGCCCTCGCCGCCCCGTGGACAGCGGATGGAGGGTGGAGGGCCGGGGGCCCGCAGTGGCAGACTCCTCCCTGGTCTCGCGAATCCGGGCGCCCAGCGCTGGTGGGTAGCCACAGGTTTTCCCACAAAAAATCGCTCCATCCCTGGGTTTGGAAACCAATTGGTGCTTTTCATAACGGACGTGTTCCCAGTACGGAGGTTTCCCGTGTAAGCTTCTAGGCCCCTCGGTGCTGGGCTGGTGGACAAGCCCCAGACCAAGGGGCTGCGGCCACTCCAGCAGTCTTGTGGGTCCAGGACCCTCACGAAGGGCGCCGCCCGGACGAACGCTTCCCCATGTACCTGGCATTGGAGCACGGCGTGTTCCCCAGCTAAAGCCTGGAAGTTCAGAGGTCGTTTCAGAGTTGACTCGTGTAAATACCACGAAAGCGAGGTGCGGGGGTGCGGTGTCCCAAGCTCCCTGCCTCTGGGGACCTCATGCTGACATTGTGCTGTCACGGCCCCCGCGACGGCGCCCCAGGTCACCCCTGAACACGGTGTGGAAGGCTGTGATACCCAAGCTCAGTGTCCACGTGACTCGGAATTTGGCCTGGTGTCGGAAGACACTCAGGGCTTGCCCGATGCCCACCTGCACCAGGTACTCAGCTGAGCACCGGAGGCGATTCGGAGGAGGAGGGGTCTGGGCTCTACAGGTGCTCGGGGTGAGGCAGCACTCGGCAGCGGAAGGCTCCTCAGCAGAGGACGGCGCCGCGAGGCCCGGTTCTGGGCTGTACTCGGCAGGTGACTGGTGCACGAGCCACGTTTGCAATCTCGTTGACTCACGGTCTTATGGGAACGAAACAGGATATGGAAAAGAAATTAATAAAGCAGTCCTAAAATTTGCTAAGTTCGGTGAGAAGGGGGACAGCACCGGGGGTCTCATAGGAGGGGGATGGTGGGGGGTGGCTGGGGAGGCCGCCCTGGACGTGGGCAGCAGGGGTGGGGAGTCGCCAGGCAGGGAGAAGAGCGGGGACCAAGCGTGAACCCAGAGGGAGCAAACCGGGGTGAGAGGCAGGGCTGCGGGGTGGCGAGGAGGGCCCCCGAGGCCACAGGGGCCTTCTGCCCCCAGGACGTGTTGGGATCGGGGCATCTTGTCGGGAAGCAGAACTGTTTTACGTGAGCACATATCCCAGAATCCCTGTGTTCAGGGACTATGGTTGGGGGGGGGATCCCAGTACTTCCGTTAATCTTGGCGATGTCTTTAAAGGCTCTGCCTTGGAACATTCCTGTCCGTTATCCAGCCCGAAAACCAGGAGTGAGAGCCACCTGAGTGGAGGCCGAAAAGGGCAGCAGTGTGAGGAAGCCGTGACGCTCCGTAATCGGGAGGCTTTCCCCGTGAGCCCCCCTTCCCCACAGCCGGGGTCGGCCTCGTTCCCCACCGTGTGGACCTCTCTCCTTTACGGAAGCGCCAGCAGTGCCCTGATCACGAGACGGCCTTGAGACCAGGAAAAGCGTCTCCCTCAGTAGAGGGAGAGCTGGTGTGTACGGTCTAACCCAGATTAGAGACGTTACCTTTACTTGAAATCTAGTTTTTTATTCGGATAGAATCCACGGAGCATAAAATTCACCCAAAGCGTACCCTTCATAGGTTTTAGTCTGTCCACAAAGTTGTGCAAGCATTATTAATTCAAGAACACTTTCGTTGCACAGAAAGGAACCCTCTACCCGTTGGCGGTCACCGGGCATCCCCCGTCGATGTCCCTTGCCTCCCGCCGCGGCCCCAGGCCCCGGGTCCCCGGTCTCCTCCTGTGCTCCTCACGACCCATGTTTCGCGTAGAGGGAACGGCAGAGCTCGTGGTCCTCTGTGCCCGGCGCCTTCCGCTCGGCATCGCGTTGCCAGGGTCGCTCGCGAGGTAGCGCACACCAGACCTTCGTCCCTTTGCGTGGCCGGACACTGCTCCCCGGTCCTCATCGTGTCGATCATCCGCCAGCTTGCGGACGCTTGGGTGGTCACAGGTGCTGCTGCCATGACACGTGCGAACGAGTCTTTGTGCGGACAGAGGACAGTGTCACACTCACGTTGGCTTCTCCAAATCAAAAATGTTGTGACCCCTCCTGCTGTGCACCTTGCACGGGGTGGGGGGGTGACGGTCCCACCTTCGGGGAGGAGGACGGATCCCAGAGCAAGTGAGTGGACGGCCGGGAGTGCGGGCCCCCGGCGGGGGCGGGGGCCGGCTGGCTTTGGCAGCCCAGGGGGCCGGGGTCGCTCCGCAGCAGGAACACCCCCAGCCCTGGGAGGGGGGTGGGTACTATTTTCAGAGCTCATTTTCAGCTTCTGTCCGTGCAGAGAGTTCCCGCTGGTTTAAAGTGTGCACACCCGTTGCCGAGATGGTTCTCCACAGAGCGTTACGTTGCCGTTTGGGTTTTAAGGCCCTTCCTTGAAGAACGCGTCTAAGAGGTGTAGCGACGCCAGGACGCTCGGTTTCTCTTTCTCGAGGAAAGGGTGACAGCACGAGACCTTCCGTACACGGAGGGTGGCCTCAGCGGCCGGCCTCTCCTCTCGCTCGTAGGCCCTTTATACGTAGAGGGAGCTCATGTCTGTCAGAATGGCCTCGGCGGGGGGTGGGGGTTACGGGGGGGCCGGGGCCCCTTCCCCACCCCAGAGCCGCCATCTTGGGGAGTCTGCGTCCGGGCTCCCCGTCCCTGGGCACCGGGAGCCGTCCAAGGAGTGAGGGCAGTCGACACACCGCATGCCTTAGCTTTCCGTAGCTGCCGGGCGGCCTTCGTGGGTGCAGTTTTGACGTGCCACGAAGGCTGTAATCCGGCGTATTCTTTGAGGTATGTAAACAGAATTGTTTGAACGCAGTCCAGTAGTCGTCAGCAAGGGTATTATTTTGGTAACAAGGAGGACGAGCTGTCCCCTTTTCTGCATTTGGTGTCACATCACAATGCCGCCACCCGCTGCCAGGCGGTGGTGAATGGACGCGGGTCCCTGAGCGCGAGGCCGGGCTGGGCTGCGGGCGTGAATACCAGCGCAGCACTCCCCGTGCGAACGAGGAGGCACCTGACTTCCAGTCAGAAGTCAAGTGAAGTTTTTCCCGTCCTTGGAAGTCTTGGTGACAGAAAATACCCTGCAGCTGGCGGGTTGGAGGGGCTTCCGTGGTAGTGGCCACGTGTGGAACGGAGGCGGACCCGGCGCGGGGCTGATGCCCCAGCTGGTGTCGGGGCCCCCTGGCGGGGACGCCGGAAGAGCCAAGTGCCATCAGTGATGGCAGCCTAGGGTCAGCTGCTCGGTGTCCCCGAAGGGTTGACCCCCAGTCTCTCCCTCGGTTCCCACCCCGGTAGCCAGGCCGGGCGGGCGCCTGGGGCCCACGCCTCTGGCGCGTGACGCAGAGCCGCCGCGGCCTTCGTGTTTCCGTGCACGCCACGGTGCCTGGCTCACCCTGCCGAGCTCTGTGATTGAAATTCATTGCCAAATTTATTGAGAAATTAATGAGAAAAGCTGCAAAGTATTGACTTTGAGAGGAAAACACAACTCATCTTGAATGAGGAGGAAAATGCAGCAATAATTTAGCCAGTATTGATCTGGCCCTGTCCATGTATTGATCTTCATTTTACAATATTAATTTGCACCTGCAATCGGCTGCAAAGGGAACCGATTTCATTTCGCGGCCGCGTTAATGTGCGAAGCGTTAGGTGCTCTTAGAAGTGGGGGCACTGCGCGTCGTGTCGGGAAGGCAGATTTTTTTCTTTCTATTTTTGCTTGTTACTGAAATAGACTAAAAATTAATTTTTTTGTCAGACAAAATATGAAAGCGAAAACCCATCTAAACCGCGGCCCTCCTCTCCACCGCGCGGGCCGCTTTTCATCCGCGCGCGGAGCCGTCAGCCGCCTGAAACTCCAGGCCTCTCTCATCATCATCTCGGATCAGTTCAAAGTTCATGAAATTTCTATGAGCATTGATCTCGCCCCATTGATTTTTTTTTGCAGCAGATCTTTGAAATTTTAATTTCCCGAGCATCTGAATTTCTTATAGATGAAATGTGCTTGGAGGAGACAGTTGATGATGGAGTGGAGGACTTAGCGTCATTTTAAAGCCTAAAAAAGGGAGAGAAAACAGGCGTTTGCAGACCACGCGCGAGGGCTCGGGGTGGAGTGATGGCGGCGTCCGGGGGTGGGGGCGGGGTCCGGGGTGGGGGCTAAGCACCAGGTCTGCCCTCCGCGGCCACGCGTTTTTAATGCAACTTTTTATACAGTCATTTTTGAGAGAAAAGCTATCTGGAGAAACAGCAGGACAGAGAAACATTCTTCACTGTGCGATCATTTGCTCACAGCAGTGTTTATCACCTGGTCAAGTTCACCTAGTTACTTATCAGTGGGACATTTAATAACCTCAAGGTGATATAATTGCTATTGGCATTTTTCCCCCTTGGATTCAGCTGGTTAATGTGTAAACTACTTGTCAGCAAATAGCACTTTGTCACTGAAATCACTAACACCCTCTAGAGGGATGTCTTTGTATTGAGCAATTTAATTTTACTTTATTTAATTTTTACACATTACAACCTGTGTTCATTCAGGCACACTGAAGGCTCGCAGTCTGTCGGGGCAGGGTCTGGGTATCCCGTTAGTAAAATATACTATATCTTATTTAACAATCCCCGTTGCCTTAATTGAAGCGCGTTCTTGTCCCTCGGAAAAGGAACTGCAGATGCTCTTGTTATGTAGTTACGTTGCTAATGTGAAAAACTGCCTCATTACAAGGATCTGTTTGTAGCTAGAAAATTACTGCATTATGACAAATGCATGATTGGGAAGTTACAGGAAGATGATCATTATTGAAATGAAACTAGAACCCATATAATAGCTGCAACCAGCAGCTGGAATGAAGCAAATGAATGTCTTCCTGTTTTTATTGTCGGAGGCAGGAGGAAGATTTGTGCCAAACCTAAAACTTCTCATGCCTTCCTTTGCTCGCCGGGCTCCCGTTGAAACAATAGAGGGGGCGGTGCAGAAAGCGGCTTGCTTCCGACCTGCAAGTGTCCCCCCCCCCCCCCAGGGTTTCATGCCACAGCGTGCCGACTGGGCTGGCCTCCAGGTCCCCCTGGCAGAGGGCGGGTGGGGAGGTGACCGTCGAAGTGAGGCTGGGTCACCGAGACCCCTCCTTCTGGCCGCAGTCCAGTCCCTGTGAGCAGGCAAGGTGCCCTCAGGCCGGGGTGTGGGGTCAGGACGTCAGCACCAGCACCACCAGCACTGGGCAGGCGCCCTACCCTCCCCACACCAAGCAGCAGCTCCACCACCACCAAGGGGTCGCCACCCGCTGCTCCGGGGCGCCCTTGGGGGCAGGTTTCCCACAGCCGAGCCCCAGGCACCTAGTAGCTGCTTAATAAATGTCAGGCGAGTGGACTGGACTTAAGATGGTTTGTTTGGCTTGGTTTTTTTTCTCCCCCGAGAGTTGATCTTTGTAGAAAAACACTGGCCCCAAATATACATGTCTTCCAGTCCGAGATTTTGTGTGTGCACGTGCGCGCGCGCGTGTGTGTGTGTGTTATCAACCGGGAGGTCCCAAACGTGTCCCCTCGCTTACCTGAATTGGGTCTATACCTTAATGGACTTGCTATTGGAGTCTAATAAAATAATCATACACATTTTGGGGTCCTCGAGATTAAGACAGACCTCAGGGCAGGGCTGGCTGACAAAGAAGGTTAAGCCATCAGAATGAAAACTAAAACTGCGTATGTCACAAGAAAGAAAATTCCACGGACTCTTGCCCATTGGTACGTTTCTAATTGCAGCAAGGCCGACGGGAGCCACACCGGCCGCAGCTGGAGCTCGGAGCCCGGTGCCATTTTCCGCTGTCACGTTAGCTCCGCCGATCCCAACTTGAACTGACATCACAGGCCGTTAAAATTTTATCAATTGCGCTGTGATTAATCCCCCAGTACCAGGCATGACTTAAATATTTAGAACGCCTCTTCTGTTACGACTTTAATGCATGCAAAGTAACGAGATTAGCTCCAGCACACTCAAATATATTTAAATATGGATCCGCCCGAGCTGTAGGCTATTCCGGCCTGGAGGAACGGCTGCCTGGGCATGGCCGTGTCAGCCTCTATTTGGATGACCCGTGCTGGATGCCGGCCTGCGTGCGATAGCCGGATATCTGGCTTTTCGCAGGCCGCCTGGTTGCTTGCCCCATTTGGCATGGAATGTGATTCCCGGCTATTCTAGCTTCTGATTCATTCAGGTTTTATTGCTGTGTAATTTTCTTATTCTAAAATAAAAGCTCTCCAACAAAAATTACTATGCATTAGGCCGCGGTAGCCTACTCAAATGGATATTAATACAGTTTATCTCTAAAAGGACGAATAATGTATTTGAAACAGATAAAAGGCCCTCCACTAAATGAGGAGTGTTAATATCTTATGGCACGGTTAATAAAGAGATATTTCACAAGGGAGATTTGTTTTATGACTTTTGATACAACAGCCTTATAATCTGACAGATCTGAAATGATATAATTTTGCGCAGACATCCGTCTCTTTTATACGCGGCAGCCCATCTCAGCGAGATTTGAATTCAGAACAAATAATGGGCACTAATTACTTGGGGGGGGGCGGCTTCTTATAAAACTCACCCTCTCGGTCGCAGAGACCTGCGAATCCATGCGGTAAGTTGGAGGCTTATCACGCGTTTTGAGAAATGTCTTGTTTTTTTTCCCCTTCAGCAGAAAATAACATTTGTTTTTGTTGTGTTTAAGGCAGAGTTTAAATTAATTTAACCCAGTGACACATGTTCGGAGACTAAGCATGCTGCTAAATAATGCCTTGGCATAAATTGCTCAGGAACCGAGTACATTAATTTACGGCTCTCCTGATGCTGACAGATGTGAGGGCGGGAGGAGGACCCCACAAATATTAACATAAAACAAATTTGCTTTATTCTTCTTCATATTTCTTCTTCATCCCCGACTCGAGCTCACCCGAGGCTCCTTCTCTAATTATCCGCGAGGTCAGTAAGCAGAATTGGGAAGAAGCCTGGAGATCAATACGAATTATCCCCGAGCAAACCAGGGCTGACAGTTTGAATTGCAGCATATGTTTACCCAAAATCAGGCAATTTATCTTAATATCAGCAAAGTAATGCAGTGCAGGTGAAAGGTCAGGCAATCTCTCCCCCTCATAATTACCCAGTTCTAAAACAGGAAAGTGGTATTGATTGGCCTGGCTCGGTGCTCTGTGACTGGACGTGCCGGAGCCTCGCCCTGGCTCGGCTGGGCCCTCGCCTTGTAAACTCGGCGCGCCGAGGATTTATTAGATGTGCGCGCGCGGCGGGTTTGCCAGCGAGGTCCCGCCGGGTGTCTCGGGACGGGCTCCGCGCGGCTCGGCCCTCGGTGGGACTGAGGCAGATCGGGTAACCCCACCCTCAGCGATCGCCGCCCCCCCCTCCCCCCACCCCGGCACCCAGAGCGCGCGGCCCTTCTCCCAGAGTTTAAAGGCAAGGGCGGGCTTTTCTCGTTCTTCCACTGGGCTTCCGGGAGCCGAGCGCCCGGGGGGGGGGGGGGGGGGGGATCTCGGGCCGCAGCAGCGGCCCCCACCCCCTGCCCTTTGTGGCGTCCCGCATGGCGGTCCCGTGGCACGATGGCGTGTCATCTTCTGGCAGAGGGCCGAGCTCGTTCCTGGCAGTGCACTTGAGGTGGAAACGCTCTCTGGGCTGAAGTGGGAGGTGAGAGGTGCCCTCGTGTTTATACTGCGTTAAAGTATTTTCAGTCCTGGAAGGAGAATATCAATTCAACTGAAACATTGGAAAATGTCTCTCCCGGAATGAGAGTGTATGGTTATTACAAGTCATAAAGCTTCTGAAAGCTCGCATTAAAGCGTCCATCACCTGTCAGGGGCATTTGCATGAAATCAATAGTGGCCGCCCATCTATCTTTTCTGATCACCTTTCATCAGGCCGATTCATTAAGTCAAACAGTCATGGCGATTAGCTGGGAGAGAGGAGACACCCGGACACGTTAGAAACGCACAGTGGGCCACCCTTTTTGTCCCTGCTCCAGAAACGTAATACTTTATCTAATCCTTTTTGGCCCAAGTCGCTCGGTGAGGCCCATCCGCCCGGCTGCCCGCACCGCAACTTTTGCCTGACACCCTTGTCCTGGCCCGGGCAGAGACATGACAAATTGTCCCCCAAGTCACCGCTGACAGCTTCCGATGATTAATGGTCTGATTATGAAGTGGTTTTACACATATAGAATTTACATCAGAGAGTTAGGAATTTTGCCGTGTCACATACGCGAGGCGTTTTGAAGAGCTTTACTATTTGCCAAGAAAAAAGAGGGCAAAATCGCAGCCCAAGCCGTGTCATGTAAAATCAATACGTCGGATCAATGCTTTATTAACAAGAAAATGTCTTACTTCACATTCCTGCGTGGACCTTTGTCTCCGGGATGTATGACGGACTGTCAGATCATATTGTGGCCCTCGACTTACGGGCGTGTTATTGAGTGTGCGTGCGTGCGAGTCTTCCGTCGCCCCCGCGCGCGAGGCCCGCCGCGGGCGTCGACACCAGCGCTCGAGGAAAACGGGGACCAATTATTTCGGAGAGTACTTTCAAAGGCAGCCTCTAACCTTGTTCCTCGAAGCCGGAGCCTTTGTGCTCCCCGCACCGTGCAGACCTGCTGAGTTGGGTGGTGTTAATCATCAAATTACGTGCTAATGAGTGATGGCCCAAATTGCGGCTGCGTAATGAATAGATGACGGCAGGTCCTATTAGTCTCAGAAAACCCCCTGATTTATGTCGTGCCGCGCACCGTGGCGTTCCTCCGCGGAAGGCGAGATCTACATCAGGAAGTAATGTGCTCTAATAAGTATTTTCATCTTAACTCGCGTCCCCGGCCTCCGGGCTCAGTTTTTGTTGGAGTCAGGCAGAGCCATAATAAAGCCCAATGGCTCCTTATAAAGCTTGTTAAACACAGAGTGTGCAGTCGGACGGAGTCCCGGCCGTGATTCATGCACTGTACACAGCGCGCGTACCCCTGATTTATGGCCGCGCACAGTTCATAGTCAAAATTACAATTTGAGGGATAAAAAGATTAATTACTATTTGTGGCCGGCAATTCCGTGAGGCCGGCGGGACGGCGGTGCTCTCCATCAGTTCGTAGTCAGCCATTCACAGATTATTAAAGCTTTGCAAGAGTAAGTGCTCCTCCTGCCCGGTTTGTGCTCAGGCAATATGCTAGACAGAAAAGGACCACAGGGATAAATCTGAAGCCAGCAATAGCTGGACATATGTCATAATTGCCAGTTTCCCATAAATCCCTGGCCAGTGTGGAAGGCACCTCGCGATGCAGACAGTGATCATGACGGTGGTGATTGCTATATATGGCCCCAAGACTTGCAACTTTCTGACCGCAGTACCATTTCTGCAATATATCGAGTAACCCTTTGACTTTGTTCCCATCTAATTATAGATTAGAAATAATCATTGCTTTTATGTGCAAAAGAAAGGGGGAAGGCCCCGCCCGCAGACAGAGCTGGTGTCCAGGGGTGCTTGCCTTCAAGAGCGTCAGAAAAGGAGAATTACACATTTATTTGTAAGCGTGCAATAAACGAGTAATGGATGACATAAAAGTAATTAACCTGACCTACATTTCTGTGTCCTGTTACAGCCCTTAATGAACCAACCATAGATTACGGCTTTCAGAGGTTGCAGAAAGTGATCCCGAGACATCCGGGTGATCCCGAAAGGTTACCCAAGGTTAGTAAAAGGGCAGGTGGCGCCCTGCGTGCAGCAGGTCCGCCACCGGGCTGGTTCCGGTGTGGGGGCAGCAGGTGCTCTGGGAAGGGGGGCTTCCGACGCCCCAAACCCTGCAGCCGCGGCGAGGCCGACGGGCGCGGGGGGCCGCCCCGGCCCGTGCAAGGTGGGCGAAGGGTGAGGGAAGG
>PITB01007392.1:0-12500 GCA_004024585.1 Paradoxurus hermaphroditus | reverse complement strand
CCGTTGTCGCCCTCACGCTGAGCGTGGAAGTAGAAAATCGCACGTCAGCGTCAGGGAGCCAGAGCAGAAGACCCCGTCACGGGAAAGAGCCGCCTCGAGACCCGTCGGGCAGACCGGTGGTCGGTGGTCGGTTTGGTGCTGCCGGCCTGGCGGGGGGGAAGGACGGGCACCCGTGGCCCGGCTTCGTGCCACCCGGAGGTCTCTGGGGAGCTGACTCGAGGGCGTTCTAGAGGCTTCTCTGACCCGGGGGCCGGTGCCTTCCGCGCCTCCCCAGCTTTGGTGCCCACCTTCGGGGCCCCCGAGCTGCGGGCGCAGAACAGAGCAGACGGACCCGCGCGTCAGAAGCTGCCTTAGGTCATCTCCCTCGGGGAAGTTCCGTCCTTAGGGCCAGAGACCTTCGGTCGCAGCCCATCCGGGGCAGGGGGCAGGGAGGGAGGCGGCGGGCCGGCGGCTCGGGGCAGACGCGCACGTGCCCTCCTGCCCCAGGAGATCATCCTGAAGCGGGCCGCCGACATCGCCGAGGCGCTCTACAGCGTGCCCCGCAACCACAACCAGATCCCCACCCTGGGCAACACCCCCGCGCACACGGGCATGATGGGCGTGAACTCCTTCAGCAGCCAGCTCGCCGTCAACGTCTCGGAGACGTCGCAGGCCAACGACCAAGGTACGCTGCCGCGCGGGGCGGCCCCCTTGCCTGGACGCGCCTGGCCCGCCGCGCTCCGTCCCCTGCGGCGCCGCAGCGGGGTCCTCACGCCACGGGGCGCCCAGAGCTAATCGTTACCGCGCCTGTAAGTGCAGCCGGCTGCCTCTCAGCTTCCTGGTCTTTGCTAGAAGTTTCCTGGAGAGGCTGGGAGCAGCCGCGGGGCAGCCGTGGCGTAGGAAGCCGAGGGGACCCTTCCTGGATGTGTCGCCTGGGTGGGGCTCGGAACGAGTAAGCGGAGAGCGGCTCTCCTCCCCCCACCCCACCCCCGCCCGTGCACCTTCCCCGGTCGGCGGCCAGGCCGCCGCGGGCCCCAGGACCTTGTTGCGGGAGCCGGGTCCGAGCGCCTTCTGTGGTTCTCTTCCGTCAAATCCGTGCAGGCAGCAGTCTCAGAGAAGCCCTCACCTGCCATCCGCCCGCTCTCCCGCCTCTCCCCTCCCCACGCTCACAGAAATAGTAACCATAAAAATGAAGACCCCAAAACAGCCCTTCTTGGGGAGTTACGGCCACAAACAAGCTCTCGCTGTCAGCCATGGCATTTGAAGGTCTGCGGAGGCCGAAAGTTCACACAGTGTGGGGGGACAGCCCGCGAATCCAGGCTGTCGGTAATTGCTTCTAAAGAGAATCCCGGAAGCAGCTGACGGTTAGATCGAAGCGCGCTCGGCTGGCTGTCGAAGCCAGCGGAGACGGGCCGGGGCCCTCGAGGCGGCGCTAGGGCAGGGTTGGCGTGATAAGGTTATCTGAGCTGGCGAGAGGCGCTGGGGCTGGCGTAGAGCGTGAGGTCAATTAACGATGTTGAATATGTGATACGGATTCGCGGGGAAACCCCCCCCAAGTGTGTCTCCCTGATAATAACGTTATTTTTGGCCTGGGGGGGGTTTTAACAGTCGGCTACAGTCGCAATACAAGCAGCGTGTCCCCGCGAGGCTACGTCCCCAGCAGTACTCCCCAGCAGTCCAATTACAACACAGTCAGCACTAGCATGAATGGATATGGAAGTGGCGCCATGGCCAATCTAGGGGTCCCTGGCTCGCCTGGATTTCTTAATGGCTCCTCCGCTAACTCTCCCTACGGCAGTAAGTGTCTGTTTTGTCATCACACGGACTCATGTTCACCCACAAAGTCAAATGTGTGCGTATTGCTTGGCTGTTCTGTGACGTGAGCTGCTGCACGGAAGGGGGGGTGGCTCCGGAGGCTGGGGGTCCACGTGGCGGCGGTAAGCTGACCGGCAGCGGGGCCCCGCGAGCCCGCATTGGAAACCCCAACAGAATCGGAAACCAAACGGGGGCCGCCCGATTGGAAGCGAAAGCCCCACACGAGGGCCCGCCGGGCACCCGGAGCGCGGCCGCGCCGTCCCAGGCGAGGCCCCGCCGGCCCTCTCCCCGTGTGGTGCTGCGGTGCGGGCGCCGCGCGTCCTGACCCTGTTTGCTTTGTTGCAGTAGTGCCGTCCAGCCCCACCATGGCAGCCTCTTCGGTCACCCTCCCTTCAAACTGTAGCGGCACACACGGCATTTTCTCATTCTCACCTGCCAATGTCATCTCTGCAGTGAAACAAAAGAGCGCCTTCGCGCCCGTGGTCCGGCCCCAAGCTTCTCCTCCTCCCTCCTGCACCAGCGCCAACGGGAACGGACTCCAAGGTGAGGGGCTGCGCCCTGGCCCGCGTGCTCCCGGAGCCCTGGCGGCACCGGCCCCGGGGGTCCCCCGGCCCTTCCCCTCCCCCCACGCCCGGCGGCCGCCGCGTGTTCTCTCCGGTGGCCGCCATGCCGGCCCCTCCCGGTATCCCCACGAGGGGGGTGACCCTCGTTTGCACCCCCACCCGTAACAGACTCCGGTGGACGAAAGCTGTCGCCTCCCGCGTCCAGCCCAGCCCACCGCGTCCTCGCGGGAAAGCCCCCCTGGCCTCGGGAAAGGGGAGCCACTTTGGGAATCGTGGGGGACGCAGCAGGGGTCTTCACGGCCGGCGCCCCCGAAGGGAGAGCAGGGTGCACCCCACCTGTAGCGCCTGGGCGTGTAGCCCCTTGGCTCACGGGCAGCAGAAGAGCCTCAGGCCGGGGACGGCGGGTCCTCTTGTCCCCTGTGGGGCCGGCTCAGAGCAGGCGTGCTCTCCGTGTCCGGAGTCCGGCCCTGCCTTCTCAGCCTGGCATGGCAGGCCCGGGGCCACCAGGCCGTGCTGTCCTCGGAGAGGGGCGCACCGAGACCCGGGCCGTGCATGTGTGGCCAGCGGGGCGGGAAGAGCTGGATTTCCTAGGCGAGGTCTCTCACACACTCAGGAGGGAGAAGGGCTGGTCGGTCCCGAGGGCAGGGGGAGGCGTCCCATGGACACAGCTGCCCACGGACAGGGCCACGTGGAACAGGCACCCAGTGCCTGCCCAGGGCCGGGTCCCTCTGGGCAGCATAGGCCGCACGGTGGCCTATGAGGTGTGCGGCGGGTGGGCCACGTGAGCGCCCCTAGGCCTCGTGATCTTACCGCGTGGCTCTTTGTGACTCACTGGGGCCACAGGCACTGAATTAAGTGGCCGTCGTCTGGCCTCTTTCAGACACCACCTTTGGTATATGCTCCTCCCGGTGAAAATCAAATCCAGTTACTCCTTTAAAAAAATGAATCCATTCAACCAGTATTTACTGAGCGCCTACTATGTGCCAGGCTCTCTTCTGGGTGCTGAGGACGTTACCGTGGAGAAGACAAACTGGCCCTTTTGTGAAGTCGGTGGCATATTTCACTTTGATGAACTAATGCTCAAAAAAGGAACTGGAAAGGTATCCGTGATTTGAAATAATTGTCTTCCCAACATCTTAGTTGTATGAGAGGGACGCCCAGGCCCCGTGGGCCGCCGACCGGCCTACGGCCGCTTGAGAGGCAGGTGGCCAGGGGCCACGGCCCGTCCGCCGTCCACACGGTGCGGAGGCCCACGGGAGGACGGCGCCGCCCGAGCGGTGTGGTGTGCACACACACGGGTCTGCCGAACCATAATGTTGTAACGGTGAGTCGGAGAGGAGCGAATACTGTGGAAATTAATGAACTGGGAAATTGAAGCTCACATCACTGCGTGAACAAATGTATTAATATGTTATACATAAATTAACGAGAACGATCGTTCTGACAAAAATTAAACAACACTAAAGTGAAAAGATTTCAAATTATATTCGTGCCAGGAGTTCATGGAAAGCATCAGCCGCGCTTGGCCTTTTAGCACCAAGTTTCCTATTCGCAGACGAGGAGAAAAAGCCCCCCGAGGCGGGGCTGTGACTTGGGTCTCTTTGGGGCCTCGGCCTTGAGATCGAGGGGCAGGTGGGCTGTGAGCGGCTTTGCTCTTGGAGAGCCCGAGACTCACCATTACGATACGGACCAGTCAGCAGGTGGTCAGAGGCAAGGGCTGAAAGAAGAGGGAAGTCCAGGCGCACCCGGTTTTCACGGAGGGAGCGAGCGTGGCGCCTGGGTCCCGCCGGGCCAGCCCTGGCTGGCGTCACAGAAGTGACCGGCTCGGTTCACATCTGGCGACAGATGAGGTGGCCTCTGGGGAGTCCGGGGCCTCCGTCTGCTATAAACAAGCCACTGAGACTCGGGGGAGGCGGCAGCCCTTCCCCCCCTTCCCCCCCCCAGGAAGTCTTCGAGGCGGGGCTGCGGTGTGGAAGGGCGTGGGGGGGGCTCTGTCCCCACACGTACCCCGGTCCCGTGAAGTAGGTGCCCTGCCCCCACCCCGCTCGCCCTAACCGAGCCCCAGGCTGGTTCACGGGAGTCGGGGGCGCCCTCGTCACCGTTGAGTCAAGCCCCAGGCGAGGGCCGGCCCGGCCCGCGAGAGTAACTTGCCGCCTCTCTCTTTCAGCTATGTCTGGGCTGGTAGTCCCGCCGATGTGAGGGGCTCGCTCCCCCCTCCGCAGCACCCAGCACCATGGACGGACTTCAGGGGACACGTTTAGTGTAGAGGACCCGCTGCTGGAGACCGTGATCTTCAAGTGCAGCGGCAGCGGCGGAGACGCCACAAGAGACATTGTTTAAAGATTTTATTTAAACTATTAAGAATCAACATGCAAACAGCCTACTTCTTCATGAACAATTCCATTTTACTGACCGAACTTTTCTCATATTTTCACATTTCTCAGACCTGAAGACTAAGGAAAACAAAGCGACGCCTATTTTGTATAAAGTTTCTGACTCCGTCTTGGCTCTGTCTAGTACTTGCTATGTGTTGGGAGAAACTTTGTGAATGCACCATTTTGATTATCATGAAACACTGACGAAAAATGCCTCCAAACATTTTTCTGTGCTCATACTTAGATTCACAATGGTTGTGTATCTCTATAATGTGAAATATTTTTTTGTGGTGGAAAAAAAAAAAAAAAAGGGGGCCAAGGAGGCGTGAGCCATGGAACTGGAAGGAAGGAGGACTTCGAGAGGAGAATTCCGGGTGGCAGGGAGGGAGGGAGGGTTTATCATTGCTTAACTTCATCTTAATGAAATGAAACTTTGTAACTTATTGTAGTTAGAAATTGTAACTTTGATATTGAATTCTCTTGCCTTCAACAAGCACACTGACAGAAAAAAAAAAAATGCTACTGTCTGTTGGTTAAAATATTCTCCCACCGCTAGAGCTTCCTGTTAAGCAAGTGTGATCTGCAACATTTTTTCAACTTTTGCTAGCACTGTATACTATCGCATTCTTAGGCTACTGTGAGGTCCATGTTTCTTGTACCAGAAATTGTCCTTTTGACTTCTAGCTCCTTCTTCCCTAATGTGTTTTGTATGTGGTTATAAAATTGTAGACTTTTGTGATTTTGCCAAAGTTGTAGCTAAATATTTATACACTTGTCTTGAATTTTTTTCAGATCCACTTAAATATTGAGAAAAAACACGTTTTCTTCCTTGTGTGTCCACAAGGAATAAAATGGTCTCCATTCAACACTTTTCCATGGACACTTCCAGTTGCTACGGGACTTTCTTTTGTAACATATCGAGTATAAATATTGTATTTATCTTTGAAATTTTGTACATTGCTTTTGCCGCCGTTTTCTTTTTCCTGTCTGTATCGGTTTTCATCGCGGCCTGGTGTTGGGAAGAGCGTTAAGCCAAGAGCTGTCTCTCTGTTCAGTTAAGGTGAACCAGTGTCCTTGACTTTCATTTGTGCTTCCAAGATCTGCTTTTGTTTGGACTTCCCATCCTTCCTTTCTTTTTTTTATTTTGAGGAAAAGTCAAATTCATTGTTTATTTTTATATTATTTTTAAGTTATCTGAACAAATACTTTTGAAAACAAAGTTTGTTGTATAGTCAACACAAAACGGTGCCACTCGGCTGTGAAAATCCTAGTAGATTTCGTGCATGTAGAGCAGCCGTGAAGAGGGGCGCCGTCTGGGGCTGTGTCCTTATTTTTCTGTAGAATGTAAAAAGTCATCTTAGCTGCCACCCACGACTTTGCCACATAGCTGAACTGTGTTTACTGGAAAAATTCAGAGGCCTAAAGTTTAAAATAAAATTTACTCCTGATGTTTTAATTAAAACGTTTGCCACATTAACTTCTCTGATGCCTTAAAAGTGGACTTCTTTAAGGAACCTTTGTGCTACTTTATCACAGGCTTACGACACAACGGTTACGATTTCATTTGGAGATTTAGGGTGTCACACACACATGCGCGCAAACACACACACGCAAAAGCACAAACCTGATGCTCCATGTGCCGCTCCTTCCTGCGTCTGATTCTGCTGTGTTCCGTGCCCTCCCAGGCCCACCTAGGATTCAGAGAGGTTTTGGGGGTGGGAGGGGGGGGGCGGAATGGGGACCAAAATCACCGCTGGTTTTTAAACTTTAAATTTTTTTTTTTTTTTTCCGGTCAGACCCTTTTTAAACCGGAATGACCTCCTTCAGATCCTGTGCCTCTCAGTGCCAAACCCGCAGCGACACCAGAGGGGCCGTCTTCTCCCTCCCTCTGCGTTAAGTGCTTCGCACAGCACAGCAACTCTTTTGCAAACAGCAGCAGAAATCTGATTTAAGACAAAAAGGAAGGACTTTAAAAAACTTTGACAAAAAAAAAAAACAAAAAACAAAAACAAGAAAACCATGCACAACTTAGGAGAGTGCTCATTCGAGGGACTCAATAAGCGGAATGTCCCTGCCGGTCGGTGGTCGCGGCCCGGCCCTCTGACGGCTGAGGCTTAGCTACGTGGAGAAGCCTGAGAAGCCACTTTGGAACTAAATTGCCTCCGTTTTATTTTGTATAAGTAAGGGTTTGATCTAAAACAAGCTCACCTGTACATGTTAAGAACCTTTGCAAGTTTCCTCATCCCCGCACTCGGTTTGTGTTGTAGGTTAATTAGTCGATGCCCCTCATCGCTTCGTGGTCTCAGAATTGAGCGCTTCACTAAATGGTAGATTTTACTGTTAAAGACCCTACAATAAGATTGTTTTATCTGTACATTTTTTCAGATATTTAACTGTATAAAAATGTTCATTTTACACAATATTTAATTAAAGTATTTCTTGTCTGTGAATTTCACTTTGGGTAATTTTATCTGTTTTGATTAAAAGGAGTGGCAAAACGCATGCAGGTCGCCTGCAGGTGCTAACTGGGCTCGGGGCGGGGCTGTGGTGGGGCGGGCTCCGGGGCTACGTCTTGGCCAGGATGAAAGTGATTCTTGGAAGAACCTTCTACAAAGTCATGGGTCCTCAAACTGCTCTTGTAACCTTCGGAGAGAAATTCCTAAGGCTCTGGTCCCGAGAGGGGCCGTCCGTCCGGATGTTGCTCTCGAATGTCTGTATGTGACCTCGCCTCGGTCCCAGCACACAACCAACCTTGAGACCGCGCCCCTCTCCCCCCCCCCAGCCCCCCTGCCTCTGCTTCGGAACTGGGGGGCTTGGCGCACACACTCTCCCTCCACCATCACCACTGGGCGCCCCCGAGGCGAGAACGGGCTTTAGGCTCCGGGCGGGCGGGGCCCCAGACCGTGGTGGCGGCCGGGATCCCGCCCGGACGCCCTCGCCGGCAGTGGTGGCAGAGAGGAGTTCGCACGAGGCGGCTCGGCCCCTTGCGAGCTCTCGAAACTCCCCTTCATCTCATCCTGCATTTTTCCTTTTCTCCTCAGTGAAAGGCTGCTGCTGCAGGTTTTGGCTTGCAGCTCTGTACCACACGCACGAGTGTGGTCCAGATTAGTCCCCACAAATGTCATCTTAATTACTTGTTCTGCTGAGCAAAACAGGAAACAATTATTCAAAACATAAAGAAACTCGTGAATACCTTTTTCTCCTGCCACTGACAACCAGGCCCCTTTGACTGCATTCCTGTCTCAGCCTCGAAGAGACGGCAAAGAAAGGAGGCTCCCGGGGTACCAGGCTGGAGGCCCACCTCCCTCCCTCCCCCTCCCCCCGGGGCTCCTTCCCAAGGTGCTGGGGGTGGGGCCGGGGACCAGAGGCCCCTCCTTCCCCACTGGAGCGGGTGCCAGAAGTGCCAGCCTGGGTGGGGGGGTGGGGTGGGGAGGGCCGCCTCCCCAGGGCTGGCTCGCCAGGCCCTACAACCCGGGGAGAAATTGTTTCATGTTTGTGTTTCGAATCAGAAGCGGGAACTGCATTCTCTCCAGATGTATGCCAATTATTGTCAGGCCGCCTTTTAAGGTCTTTCAAGCTTTTAAAGATTATTCAAAGCACTTGAAATGGGCTTCCATCTAATGCCTCATTTCATTGCATTAAACAGCCTAGTTAATAAAGAATCAATATATTCAAAGGGCAAGGTTATCTTTTGTCTATAAGGGGTGGTGTCATTCTGAACCTTTTATAGTTCAAATGCTGAAAAAGACCTCATGAAATCCATACTCATCAAGTGGGTCACTGAGAGCAATAAAGGGAGGCCCCTGAAAGGGAAGACAGCCCGCTCGCCTTTAAAACACCTCAGCCTTATCTCCTCGCTTGGAGCGCCCAAAGAAGTCCTCCGAAAATGTCAATTTCTCATCAAGACAAGAGGCCACGACGATGATTTTTTCCAGAGAATACATACAATTAGGAGAATGCAGAGGGGCGGCGGTGGCGGCCGTTTGTGGCGGCTCTGTCCCCACGAGCTGCGCCCCCTCCCAGCAGATAGTAAGAGTTGTTGATAACTCAAGTGTCAATACGCCAAAGAGCGAGTTTTGAATGTGAGTCCTTGTGCTCTGAGCGCGCCCGGCCGATCCCGGGCCCTGATAACGGCACGGCTGCCAACAGACACCGCGGGCTGGCCCTCACAATTAATGCGATGAATAAATCACACAAAAGAGTCGGGAGGCTTTATACTCAGTGAGACAATCCCCTGTTTTACCCTTCAAGGATTCCTTTTATGTTGGAATAAGGTTGCTTTTAATGAAATTTAAACTCATCAGAGGAAATCAAAAACCTCCAATCAGATTACAAATTGATTTTTTGGTCATTTGTCATTTCCCAGTTTCACAGAGAGCAAGTTGCCAGTCCGGTGTGGGGAGCCGGTGTGCACGCAGCTCCCAGCCCCTGGCCCGGGGACAGACGGGAGCAGACTCACACGTGGTTCTGACTCTGCCCCCCTCCGCCCCCTCCCAGTCCAGGTCTGGCGAAAGGACCCCCCAACAGGAGAGACCACCACTGAGCTCGGAATCCAGTCATGGTGTAACCTGGGGGCTCAAGCGATTTCTGGGTCTGCACTCGCGAGCCCCTCATGGCCCATGGAGACACATTCTCTCGGCACTGGAGGAAGTTCTGGTTCACCCCCGCCCATGTCCTGAACCGGCTCTGCGCCACCCCCGCACGGAGCCCCGGGGAGCGTCCAGCCTCGTCCGCCAAGTGCTGGGATCTGGGGCCAAGGTGAAACATGCCAATTCCTGCTCGGCCATCCATTCTGAGCCCAAACGCTCACTCCTGGGCAAGGTCTGCCCTTTCTCTCTGGCCAGTTGAGGGGGGCCTTCCCTGTGCTCCCCCCAACCTGGGAGCTACCCAAGGCCACCAGCTGCCCATCCCCCAGGGCCTCTCCCGTCATATGCTGGGTGGACTTGGAGGTTCCTGAGGACGAGACACAGCCATGCCCTCCTCACCCTCTCATCCCACGCCGGGACACCAGGCCCGGCCCGGGGCAAGGTCCGCGTAGGCACGACTTTAGGAGAAAAAGCGAACATCCGTCCTGGCTCGAGATCCCTTGGAGACGCCCTTTTAAAATGTCGTCTCTGGAGTGAGCGGAGTATTCCGCACGGCTTTGAACAGCACACAAGCCCCGCCCCCCTAACACTTGCTGGACCTGGGGGTTTGCGGGTCCTTTTCACAATCCCACCGAACCCATTCCTCCTCTTAGCTGACACAACTGTGGTCTGGAGAGGTGACAAGACCAGCCCGAAGCCACAAGGCTGGAAGGAAGGGCCAGAGGCTAAATGAAGTCTCCAGTCTCCAAACCCTGCTCTTTCCACTGAGGTTTCCGATACCTGTGGGGAGGGGGTGGGGGTGAAAGCAAGAGAGACACTGACCGTCTGCACGGAAGGTTCTGACCTCAGGAGGGACATGGGCTGCGCCCAGGGCTTGAGTCAGCCAGGCCAGAAGATGGGAAGTGGCTTGTCCCACCGCCGTCAGCTGAAGCTCAGACGCCTGCGCACACCGGGTGCCCCTGGGGTCCACACAGCTTCTGCAGGGTAAGCAGGGGCAAAGGGGCTGAGTGTAGGAGCCATTCACATGGTGTGGAACAGGAGGGGAACAGGAGGGGGCACTGAGGCAGGGCCAGACGACTGGGCTGTCAGGCCTGAGCCCTTGGCCAACTCCCCAGCCCCAGCCTGGGGTTAGCAAAAGCTTGTTATGGGGGTGCCAAGGGGCAGGATGAGGAAGGAGAGGAAAGAAGGTTCCTAACGGTTGGGCCCGCAGGGTCAGAACGAGGCCCGACGAAGTCAGAGGTGTTGGCCAGAAAGACGAGAAGGTCAGAGGAGAACGTGGGCACCCCCCGCCCCCGCCCGTCAGAGCACGCTCACCGCTGTGCCGATACATGGATGGCTCGCTCACCCGACAGGGGTCAGTGACCCGCTAGCTAAGATGAAGTCGGAAACTTGTGTTTCCACGTCACCAAGGGGCCACCAGTAGGGAGAGCAACAAACTTGCAACAATTACAACAAAGGGTTTATATCTCAATATACAATGAGCTTTTGCAAATCAATAAGACTAGATACCCTGAAGAAAAACAGGCAGAACTCACAGTCCGTTCACAAGGGAGCAATACAAGTGATTGAGGAGCTTAGGAAAATAGAGTCAACCTTACTTAAAAACAGACATCAAAATAATGAGATGAAATTTTTTTCATCTATTAAATTAGAAAAGATTTTACTTAAAAGCTAATACTCAATCCTGTTAACGGAGAAATGGGCATTCCTAGAGCTGTCGATAGAGGAGGAAATTGGTACAGCCCTCTGGAAATCAATCTGACGTTGTAGCAAGAGTCTTCACAACGTTCATATCCTTTGACCCACTAGTTCCACGTGTAGGAATTGGTCTTAAGGAAACAATCAGAGATTAGGCAAGACTTTAAGTACAAGCTGGTTTGCTGCAGTAATATGTCTTTAAAAACAGGGAAGAACCCAAACACCTAAAAGCAGGAATTGGTAACTGAACTATGATATCGCCGCCTAATAGAAGACGATACAGTCTTCCGAGCCATTAAGGTCACGCTTTTAAAGTATATTTAATGAAACGGTAAATACTAACGGTATAAAGTTAAGATGAAACAGGCGTATAATACTGTACATATAACACAACTCAAAATTATAAAGAGAAGGCAAGAAAGCAAATATATAATAGATATGATATGATAGGATAATATGTATTTGGAGAAAATGGTGAAGTTCTAGCAGACCAACAGTTGGTGTCACCGGCGGGGGTGGGGTGGAAGCGTACACACCACACCCACAGGTACCGGGGTCTCTCCCCAGTTGGTGGCAGGTGGGCAGAGACCAAGCAGCTGGTGGGTGACAGGACTGAGGAGGGGTGCTCCGAGTGTGCGGCCCAGCGCCACAGGGCCACCGGGAGCCGGAGCCCAAAGGAGATCGGCACAAAGTCCCACAGGACTCCCTGATCCTGGCTTTCCCAGCATCCCCTGGGGCCTGAATCTGAGTTTGCTTTTACTTGAACTTCCTCAGAGGGACTTCTGCTGCTAGCAACCAAACAACTATGACCGAACGAGAGAGAAAACTTATTTGAAAATTAGTGTCATAAGAAAATCCAAAGGAACTTAAAAGTATTAAATTCGGTGAGTGACATTTAGCATTACTGATGAAAACAAGGCCAACATAACCATATTTCTATAACCATCACAGTTTATGGAATTTTAAAAACTGTACCATTTATAATACCATAAAAAATACCAAATACCCGAGAAGAAAACTACCAATGTTCTACAAGATGTCTGCCCAGAAAACCATAAAGTTGTTGAGAAATTTTTAAAATCTTTATAAATGGAGGCATACAACGTATTTGTGGATTGGAAAATCACATATTGAGAAGATGCCAATTCTCCCTACCAGAGACTCCGTCTCAGTATCAAATTCCAGTAGGCTCTACATGAGCTTGATCAGCTGACCTGAAGTTTATACAGAAACGTAAGGGACGAGGCGCCACGGCAGAGGGAGGGAGAGGGAGGCTTGAGCACTCACGGTTCTGGAGGCTGGGGTCCAAGAACTAGGTGCCTAGAGGTGTGGCTGTTGGTGAGGGCCCTCTTCCTGGCTTGTGGGCGCCGCCTCTCCCGTGCTCACATGCAGACAGACGAAGGGCTTTCACCTCCTGTAAGGGCGTGACCCCCATCAGAGGGGCTCCACCCCCATGATCTCATTTAAACCTAATCACCTCCTGA
>PITB01007391.1:0-81377 GCA_004024585.1 Paradoxurus hermaphroditus | reverse complement strand
GTCTGTTCCGAAGTCGCCAGACCGTCCCCCAACCCCTCCCCCCGGGCCATCCCCCAGATGAAGCAGATTAGTCTTTTAGAGCGTGAGCGAGCATCTCCTGTCGCTCGAGCTTCCTGCGGGTGATGGGGTGTGGGGAGGGGTGAAAAGCAGATCTCTTCCCCACATTCTGGCTTGCTCTCTGTGGACACACAAGCCGAGGTCCGTGCCTCTCGGGGGACATGTGATCTCTCAAGGGCTTCGTGAGCGGGGGAGGCTGGGACTGGTGGAGCCACTTAAGTCTTTGGAGGACCAGGGACCCGGAGCTACAGCGGAAGCCGGCTCAGACAACATAAACTCTGCCCCCCAGTAGACCCGCAAGCCCGGGGTCCAGGATGGATCTGCTAGCTCTTGGAGGCCTGTTGGTGCCAAGGCCCTGTGGCCACAGCTTGTCTGCTGACAGACTGTAGGCGGCGGCGGCACACCTGGAGTGGGAGAGGCCTGCGGGGAGCCCAGCGCCTTCTGGAAACGGAGGCAGCAGGCCGCGTCCGGCTGGGTTTTCATGCCTTACTGGAATCGTCTCTCCTGCGTCCCCGCCGGCTGCGCGGAGCAAGGCAGCCTCGACTGTCTCTGCATGTAACCGCGTGCCCCATACCCGAGTCCGTTTTATCATCCAGTCTCGTGAGGTGTCTAGGTCCGTTCTCCACGCGGCATTTGTCCCTTTCTTTTGGCAAAACGTGGTCCGTTTATAAACATTTTTATATTTCCTTTAAAAACCCGGCTTCTGTGTTTCTGCTATAGAACCCGGCAGCCGCGAGGGTTGATAAAGTTCACAGAAAATGGATTTCATAACTCGGTCTCGCGTGTGGAGAGGGCACAGGCCGAACGCTTCCCCCCAAGACTGACGGTGAAGTCCTGACCCCCAGGGAGATGGGATTCGGAGGCAGGGCCTGGGGGAGAGATTTGGGTCACGAGGGTGCAGAGACCCCACAGCCACCCTCCCGCCACGAGGTCACAGCTGGCCGCGAACCAGGCAGGCTCCCGCCAGAGCCCAGATTGGCCGGCGCCCCGACCTGCCACGCTCCCGCCTCCGGAACCGTGAGATACATTTGTTTTTTAAGGTTTATTTTTTCGGTTTTGGGAGAAAACACAAGCGGGGGAGGGGCAGGCAGAAGCTCGGCAGCTGGCAGCCGCGAGGCCCAGGCGCCCCTGCGTCCCCTTTACGAGCCCGCAGGGCGGACTGAGGCCTAGGCTCTCTGAGACTCCCCGCGTGTTCGTGGGAGCGGTCTCCCTTGCCCCCCGGGTTTGGAATCCTCACTGGGAGACCCTGAACCAGACCACCTCATCGTCCCGCCTTGTAGGACTCAGTGACTGATTTCTGCAGAGAGAACTTTCCCGAACCGGCCTGTGCCCTGGCAGCCGCTTGGTGATGGCTTCGCCTTCCCAGGGAGTTGGTCCTACCCCCCGGGGTGTGGGGGAAGCTGCAGGAAACAGCGGGTCTTTATAGCCACTGACCCGCTCCTAGCGAGCGTCTGTTCCCCCGGTTCAGCTGAAGCAGACACCGTCCCCTACCGCGTTTCCAGCACACGCCGTGTGTCCGACGAGCGGCAGAGTCCCTGCAGGGACCCGCCACGTCCGCCCCACTCTCCGCAACCCGACCCCGGCGGAAAGAAAGACCAGACAAGGTTGGTTATGCTTTGCCTTAAAACTTCAGTATGCTGGATCGTGGCGTGAGGTATTTTTATTCCCTTTTGTTAGTACTTAAAACCATCCGGTACATGTCGTAAGGCGAGTGACTAACACGGCTCGGGCCGCCGGTCCGTCTGCACGTTCCGTTTCCACGCCCACCGGTCCCAGCTCCCCCGCGGCGGGCCGGCCTGGGTTTCTCAGGGAAGGGGCTTGCCCAGCTGCGGGGCAGGCGCCGGGAGATGCTGGCTGGACGGGTCGCCCCCTCTGGACCGTGTCAGAAAGGGTTTAAGAATACTAGGGAATAGCAGCCCCCCGCTCTCCACAGAGAAGGGGCGGACGGACTGGACCAGGGGGGCCGCGGTCACTGCAGCCGTGTTCCCTGCGCCGTCCGGTTGCCGCCGAGACCCCAGGGCCGGGGGGAGGGGGGAATGAGTACACAGAGGAGGAAAGAATGTTTTTTGAAGACAGGCACGATATATACTACTATTGAGTGTGCAATTCCAAACCACAGTTACACCCACCCTCCAGACGTCACAGCTCACACAGGGCCCCGATCACGGACATACAGGTTCTCATGCTTGCGGAACCGCCACCGCCAGAGTGCGCACGTCACGGGGGCTTCTGCTCCGGAGCGGAACACCCCCCGCCACGGTCGGTAAGGAGGAACCACTTAAACAGTTTGGTCAACTTGTGCCAAGAACAGCGTTTCCCTGGAGCGTAAGACCCCAAAGTGGAACGTACTTCGTGTGCTGCAAATTGCTTATTAATCAAAGAAGTAAATCCTACTAACTTGCTACTATTATAAAAGTAGAAAGACTGAAAAAACGAAATCGGAAAATGATCTCATTTGCGTAAGACTGTGCCATGTGTGTCACAAACAGTGGAAAATCCATTTTTTTAAAATGCACCAGCCTGTAAATCAGAGGAAGTTTCTTTTTTGAGAAGAGCACTTGCCCTGTTTTTTGGTTGAACGGATGTGGTTGTCGTGCTTTCAAGGTGCAGTCTGTGGAAGGAAAACTGTCATTTGGCACTCTGTTAATGACAACGTTTTAATACTGGCACAAGCTAGAAAGAGCCACCGGGAGCACGACAGACGAGGAGCGCCCCCCGCGTCCGGGCGGGAGCACGGTTCTGTTCCGACGACACACGAACAGCTCGAAAAGACAAGGTGAAAGACGGTTTTGCGGAGACAGAGGAGAGGTGCCGTGAGACCACGGTTCTGCTTTCCAGACGGGCGGGAACGTGCTACGCGTCCTCACTACCGAGGAAGCGTCTCCCAGGAGCGCAGCCGCTGCTCACGCCCCCAGCCGTGTCCTGCCGTCAGTACACGTGGGATTCTTTGTGACTCAGCAGGTGGGCGCGGGACGCCGAGCTGGTGGCGCTGCGGATCACCTCCATCCACCTAGAAGCGAAAGGACGGCCAAGGGTCACTTTGGCTTGGGAGGGCGTCCGGTACCCGGCGTACGTCATTACTTACACGAGGAGCTGGTGGCTGAGGTGCTCCTTGGGCGGGCCGGTCCCTGAGGGAACCCCTGCTACCCGCGCACACGGAAGCAAGGCTAAGGGTTCCTCTAGGTGTTCTGGGGAACAGCTTGAGAACCTCGGGCCGGGGTGCTCATTTTGTAGAGAACCGGAAGTGCCCGGAGGGATGCGTCCTGCCTGGGGGGCGGGGAGGTGGCTTCCTGCGCCTGGTCTCTCCTGGACCGCAGTGTGCAGCCCGTTCCCTACGTTTAGGTGTTGGCGGCATACTGGGGGCTCAGCCACCCCGGTGGACGACGTCCAGAGGCGTTTTTGTGGACCCTGCAGCCGGGGTGCTCGGGGCCTCCGGTGGAAAGGGGCCAGGGATGCCGCTGAGCATCCTCTAAGGCACAGGACGGGACCCCCCGCAGAGAACTGAACAGTCCCCAGGGCGGTGGTGCTGAGGGGGAGAAGGCTCAGATTTGAGAACAGTTCTCCCCCCCGGGCTCACTTTTCAAGGCCTCTGACCTTCTCAGCCACTGTGCCGCTGCCACTGCACGAAGTCCCTGGCACCCGGGTACGGGTCAGAGGCTGGGGGCTCACGGTGGCCGCGGGAACGAAGGAACACGAGAGCAGCCGGGCCAGGAGAGACCCTTCTGAAGGGGGCGGGTGACTGTTAGCCTGTCCAGTCTGCGGCCCCACCCCCTGCCAGGATGCCATTCCTGGGGGCCCCAAATTCCTGAGATTTGGGGAACAGCTTGAAACCGATCAAACGTGTTAGCCTGGCTCTTCCTGTGTGGCTCCTGGGCCTCCTTCCCGCACATACTCGTCTCCCTCGCAAGGCAGCCCTGGGAAGCACAGCATTTCGCCTTTCCTCGAGCCGTCTTCCGGCCCTCGCACAGGCAGGCAGATTCCGACTAAATACTCCAGGGACTAAAACCACACGCTTGTCAGAGACTGGAGAGCGCACCGCGTGGGGCACTGACTGAGGCGGCACAAGCTCAGGACTGATGTAGAAAAACCGGCTACTTGCGTGGGTGATGACTTCTGTGAAAACGGAAGTGATGTCAGGCCAGCCTTCCCTGCCCCCAATAAAGGTCAAGGACACACTGGCAGCGAGTAAAGGCCCCGACCCGCGACGGGCAGGGAGGAGCTGCCAACTGGGCGCCTCGTGTCCCGGGCTCGCTTGGGAGAAGTGCTGCTGTCCAGGAGGGACCGGCCCGCGAGCGGGGGAAGCGTTACCTTTCAAACGTGTATTCGCTCTCGGCCCTGAAGTAGTACACGTGAGACTTGAAGTGCAGCTTGAACACGTAGTCTTTGTGGATGTCCTCGGCCTCCGAGGGAATGGTGAGCGAGTAGCCCAGCAGAGGCAGGCTGGCCAGGGGGTGGTGGTCCTGGCGGAGCCAACAGAAGGGGCTTTGGAGACGGGGCCGCGGGGAGCGGGCCTGCGTCTGTATAAGCAGTTTTCCTTTTTTTTTTTAATTTCAAACGCGAAGAGAGCGTCCCAAGCAGGCTCTGTGCCGGCCGCGCAGAGCCCAGTGCAGGGCTCCAGCGCCTGAACTGTTGGCCACCCGACCCCCTGAGCCACGAGGGCGCCTTCAGTGAAGCCCCCCCACCGCCCCTGCTTTTCCCCAGACGGACCTCTTTGGCCTGCAGTCAGAACTGAGACTCTCCAGACACAGCCCAGGGCCGGACCCCTTCTCACGTACCGCGTCCCTCCGTGCCCGGTTGTTCGTCCTTCCAGGGGAAGGCTGGCACCACCCCCCCCCCCAGCCCGGCCTCCGGCGGGTGCACTGTCCGCACGGTCCCGTGGGGGGCGTACCTGGTGGGACTTGTAGAAGAACAGGCAGAAGTTCGTGAACACCACCCACAGCTTCTGCCACCCGTTGCTGTTTTTGAATTTCCTCAGCAGGTTCCCGGACAACTGGTTCTGAAAGACACGGGTGCGCGGAGGGAGCATGAAGGGGGGGTGGGGGGCGCCCTCCCCGGCAGTGCGCGGCCTGGTCTCTGCGGTCCGTGGGGGTCCCGGATGGGGCTTCCTGCAGGTGACCGAGGGAGCGCTCCTGTTGTCCTTGTGGGTGGCTTCTCTGACCCTTCTCCCCACCCCACCCTCCACCCCCCCGTTACAGGTTGATTTGCACTGCTCCCCGCTCCCAGTGGTGACCTCAGGTGTTCGCAGGGGCTGTCACAGGTAGATGACAGGGGCACATCACGCTCCATCCACTGGGCCTGCTGTCCCTCTAAGAGAGCCTGGAAAGGATCCATCACGCCCGGCAACGTGCTGGCGGGCCCCGCGCGCCATCTAGTGGCCGCGGCAGGAACGCCGGCCTGCAGCGGAACGTGTCCTGGCCTGGGACTCCCGGCGGCGCCGGAGGAAGCGTGGGTCCAGAGGGGCCTTCGGAGGCTCCCTGACGGACGGAGGAGCTGGGGTGCGTCCCCGGGAGCCCCCGCGCGGCGGCAGCACAGGCTGCACGGTCCGACTCCAGGGCCCCACAGGCTGTGCCGAGACACGGAGAAGGCCCAGTGCTCGTTACCAGGGAGACTAAAAGAAGCAGAAAAGGACGGTGGGGACAGTCCCACGGTTTTGTGTCACATGGGCAAAATACATTAAAAAAAATTTGCAGATCTACTGGAGTCGGCTTTATTCTATCCCTCTGGTACTCTTCCTAGATATAAGGTCCCCAAGGCAGCAGCAGGGAGAAGTTTACATGTCCCTGCCCGCGTGTGGCTCACAGTCTGATGGGGAGGCAGTGACTCGGGGTGAAAGGAGGTGGAAAGAGCCCAGCCTGGACTCAGCTGACCCGAGGGGGACACTGCGGCCAGCAGGGGTGCGCCATCTCCCCACCGGGCCAACCGCCCGTATCACCCCGTCTGGCTGCCATTCAGCCCTACGCAGAAGTGACAAGAAAACGGGGTACTCGGAGTTCCAAGCAAGCAGAGTTGGGGAGCTTCAGACACAATTACGAGTCCCCCTGAAGGCAAGGAGGGGGCACACTCCGCTTCTACTGGGTCCAGACGGGTTAACGCAGGGCCTGCAGGCCCGTTCCAGGCAGGCTCCCGGGGAGGCGCGGACTTCCCACGGCCACCTTTCTGGAACGTGCCACGTTCGAACCCTCTGAACGCTCCCCACTGCCCGAGTGGCCCCCGTGGTCACGAACTGCACTCAAACTCCTCTTCCTTGGCTTTGCTCGGGTACACTTCTGTCCCCTTCTCAGGTCACACCGCCCCGAAACTGCCCCCTCTTCTCTGTCCCTGCTCTCCAGAGGCTGAACCCCCGGGGGGGCAGATGACTCCGGTCTGCCTCCCATCGGGGCCGGTCCCCCTCTGCCGCCTTCACTGGGCAACGTCCTTGACCCAGAACCGGTGGACACCCCATCTCCTTGCTGTCTGTCCCAGCGGCCGCCTCTCCCCGATGAAGGCCTCCGGGCTCTGCCCTCGTCCTAGCTCGCGTCACGGCTCAGTCTTTATTCTGGATCGGGTTGTGTCTCCCGCAAAGCTATGTTCAGGTCTGAAGCCCTGGTACCTGTGGACGTGGCCTGACTGGGACCTAAGGTGTTTGCGGGTGTCAAGGTGAAGATGAGGTCATACTGGAGTGGGGGGGCCCTGATGCGGTAACCGGTGTCCCTTTTATAACAGACACCAGGGAGACCTCCAAGTGGGACGGAGGCAGAGGTGGGGGGGATGCGTCTACAAGCCGAGAAACACCAAGGAGCTCTGGCCATTACTGGGGGGCCGGGGAGGGGGGCCTCCCTCAGCCTCCAGCCCCGCGAGGGGATGAACCTGCCCTGTGGTAACATGTTCGGGAAACTCAGACTCCCCTCCGGCCGCTGCACTCAGGCCCCCTCACTGCCGTCCCTTCCGTCCTGGGACTGCCGCACCCCCCCCCCCACCAGCACCTTCCAACTCCGGTCTAGGACACGAGAACGCTTCACCGGCCCTCGTAGCACCAGACGCCCACGGCTAACGTGGACCCCTGTGCCCCTACGCTCCTGGGTCACCCGTAACCTTTCGGGTACGCCCCGCACGCCTCGCCTCCCCCAGCCATCCCCAGTCTGTATCTCCACCTGCGCGAGTCCTGGGGAACAGAACAGGAAGAGGATTGGGGTGTAGGGCCCAGCACCTGTCGGAGGGGAAGGAACTACCTGCCCCTCCCCCCCATCGCCCAGTGGGACCGGAGGACCTGGGAGAAGGAAGAGGGCGTGCGCCTGGCACCAGAGGCCGCTCATCACAGACGCCAGACTGCCGCCATGTGCCCGGGGCGGGGGCGCTTGCAGGGGAACAGACCAGCCGCTTCCGCGAGCGCTAGGCCTGTTCCTGCTCCTGAAACCCACACGCCCAGGGGCTGCCGAACTTCCTCAGGGGCCAGAGGGCGTGTAGTTCGGCTCATCAGGCAGAGGCAAAATCAGATCCGTGGAGTAGCCATTTAAAGACCTCCAACCCTGTTCTTAGTTCATACGCTGCGAACGACCAAGGGCGGGCGGGGGTTGGCCCGGGGGCCGGTCTGGTGACCCGGTTCCCTGCGCTCACCTGACCAGGTGGACACAGGACTGCAGCTGTGCAGGCCCGTCGCCCGGAAGAGCTGGCCTCCAGGAAGCGTCTGGGCCCCCGGGGCCTGGTGGATGGCCTAGGTGCTTCCAGGGCTTAAAAACGGGGCCCCAAGCCTGCCAGCCTCCCCCGCTCGGGACAGTCCTCCCCACACGCCGTGGGGCTCAGTCTCAAGTGGAGCAGAGACCACCCCGCAGTGTGGCACTTCCTCCCGCCTCGCTGCACCGGCTGGACAGGCGAGACTCTTCCCCGCTCCGGGGAGACCTCTCCAGCCCCACGGTGGGAAGGGGGCGGGGCAGGACAAAGTCCGTCCCCGTGGGGTCGAAGGAGAGGGGGCGTTCGCTGCCAGCCAACAGGAGGGCCCGGCGCCCAGGGCCTGGGCCTCGGAGGCGTCCTCCTGAGAGGTTTCCAGACACAGGCGCGGGTTTCAGGACACTGTCTGTAGCAGGAAACCCCACAAAGGCAGCGCTGTGGAGCCGTGAAGGTCACTTCCAGAGAACAATCCCAGACAGTCCCCACAGACTCGCCATCAAGAAAGCTCTGGCACGTTCCCAACACCGTCGCTTCAAAAAGCGAACAGACTGCCGTTCTTGGCCCACAGCCTCCTGGGACATTTTCTGGGGCCAGGCCCCTTTTGGAATTCAGAACCTTCCAGGTTTACCAAGATAATCCAGCGCCCCTGCTAGGCGGCACCCCCAGAAGCGGGTTTGGGGGCAGCAGCCCAGCATCAAGGGTGACCGTGTGGCCGCGCCCCGGGGTTTCGTGACCCGCGCCTGACGTGGCCCCGGCTGGCACCAGCTCTCCGACCCCCCTGCCTCCCTGGGGGGCCGGGGGAGCCCCGCTCAGGACAGGGCAGGCCCTGGCACCTGCACTCCACCCGCACCGGGGCCTCTGTCCTCACGCCTATGCGCACGGATAGTGTCCGCCCCACGCCACCTCCGCGAGAAGAGGGACAGGGACGGCGGCGGCGGCCCGGGGAACGAGGCGAGAGCGCGCGAGCTCGGCGCGGGCGGCCGTACCTCCACGGCGACGCTGAAGTCCACCATGGACACGCTGGTGTTGCGGTGCCAGCACACGTGCACCATGGTGTTGCCGCGGTGCGGGGCCGGGCGCTCCAGCGACGTGCGCGACGCGCTCAGGTCGTCCTCCGACTCCTGGTCGGCCACCGCGGCCTCGTCGGGCGACTCTGTGGGAGGCGGCAAGGGGCGGCGCTTCGGATCTCTGCTCCCAGGAAAGGGGCCCTGGCGGGGAGGGGGCAGGCGGGGGCACGCCCCCAGGGAGCCCCCTGCGCCCCCTGAGAAGGCGGCCACGCTAGCAGCCGTCTCCCGGTCAGGGTCCCCGCCCCGTGCTGTGTGCCGGGGGGGGCCCTAACACACGAGCGCTGGGGCGGGGGTCCTCCCCGTGCACGCGGACCTTCAGGACCACAGGCCGCCGTGCTGGCCCAGAAGAGAGGGCTTCCCTGCCCCCTCGCACGGCTCCGAGGGGCATTTTTACTCTTAGGAACTGAAGTTCCTTGATTATTAGCTTTAAACACAGACAGGAGGCCGCCTGGGAGGGTGACGGTTAAGGGCAGTGGGATACCCTCCGTCCCTAAGGCAGAGCTGTCCCTCCCCCACCCCCCACGCCGCGCGGCTAGTGCCGGGGAGGCGACGCGCCCCTGCGGCACCAGGGGAGCCCCCCTCTGCGCTCACTGTGGTCAGGGGGGCTGCCGGCCAGGAACTCGGGAGCGGGGCTGCTGCTTTTCTCTGCCAAGTCGATGGCCATCTGTATGTCCTCAACCCACTTTTCCATCTCGGACCTGGAGCTGGAGGAGAGGCAGACGTCAGGTCTTAAGACCACAGCAGGCCGAAGGGTGGGCAGGGGAGAGGTCAGGAGTTACCTGGCCGCCACGACGATGGACTGTCGCTGGCCCCGCAGGGTCAGGCAGTGGGGGACACCCCACTCGTCCTCACTTTCCACGATCTGTGGGGCGAGCGTGCAGAGGGTTACCTCCGAGGGGCAGGGGAGGCGCCTACTGCATTTTCCAACGTCCACTCAACCGGCCACGGCGCCGAGGAACCAAGCCGGAAAATCCCAACCAGAAAGCCAAAAGGAAAGTCAAGTGCATTGGATTTTTTTTTTTTTTTTGGCAGAGCCCATAAACTTCCTTCTCTCTAACCCCCGAGGGGCGTGAGAGTTGGAGCCGGGGGAACAGTGCTGGGCCGACTGGTGCCCTGTCTGCATCTGCCGAACAAGGGTCACAGATCGTGGACACCTGTCCGCTGCCACATCTCTGGGAAAGACAGGCGGCTCCCCGATCTGGGTGGGCTCCGCCTTTCCATGTGGACGGGGAGGATGGTCCTTCAGGGCCCCTGGCGCCAGGCAAGAGGAAGTAAAAGGCAGATTCGGACCTCATGGCCACGTCGGCTCGTTTCCTCGCTTGATTCCAGAAGGAATTCCCCACGCCTCCCACCCGCAGGCCCTGAGCCCGTCCCGGGGAGCCCGAACGAGGCCCAGGGCGCCTTCCTCACGGTTCGGGCTCCTGCTCCCGTCACGTGGGCTCCGGACGGCAGGCGGCCCCGGGGAGGGGCCCCGCGCTCGTGCCCGCGGCGCGTACTCACGGTCATGCCGTACAGCGGGAGCTGCCCGTGGACTTTAAACTGATTCGAGGCCGTCAGCCCCCTGCTCGTGTACAGCAAGACGTCGTTGAACTAGGGGAGCAAGGACACGTGCGGGTGAGGCGGCCGGGCTCCAGGGAGACAACGGGGGCCCGAGGCCGGTTTCCAGAACCTCGCGCGACAACACATCGGTCTCGGCTGCTCCTCCTGCCTTCCGGGTGGCCCCCGGGGGTCACCCGCCGCAGTGCAGACCCCCAGCCGTGGGGACACTCACCAGGAAGAACATGCGCGGCTGGAGCCCCTTGCCGGAGAGCTTGCTGAGGCTGCCCAGGCGAATGAATTCCTGCGGACGAAACGGACCCCGGGGTTGGCCGGGCGCACGCGCACCCGCGTCCCCGCGAGGTTTCCCGCCGCCACCTGACAGGGTCCCCGTCCCGGCGCAAGCTGGCGCGATCGGCGTGTTTGCCGAATGCTGTGCTAAGCTCCTGCCTTCCCAGGAGCCCACATGGCAGGGACGCCGGTGACGCAGGGCTCAGAGGCCCCCTCGGCCGGCCTGTGACTCTGCGCTTAATCCCCAGACCCCGAGGGTTTCCGGCTGCGAGGGGAGGGGACAGGGGCCGCAGAGTGGCAGCAGGGGGCTGGGAAGACAGAGGAGCCACAGGAGAGGAAGGGACAGAGAACACGCTCCGTGACTCGCAGCTCTGGTTCTTTGAAACACGCGAACTGCGCTCTAGGGCCCACCGGGGAGAAGCGGCAGGCGGGGCTCGGGAGTCCTCCTCCCGGACCGCGAACCCCCTGGGGGCTGCGGCATCTGGGGCTCTGAAGAGAAAACCCCGCACAACGATCGTTTTTTAAATTGTGATAAAATACACCTAAAATTCACCATTCGTGGCCTTTATGCACTCCGAGAGCACGCCCGTGGGGGGATTTTCATCGCCCAACAGGAAACGCGAGCCCACTGAGCGGTGGCTCTCCATTCCCCCTTTCCCTGGCGCCTGGCTCTCGCCTCTCTCCCTTAGGGATTTGCTATTTGAATAGTTCCTGTAAACGGAATCCTGTCCTGCGTGACCTTTTGTGTGCAGCTTCATTCGCTTCTGTCTTCAGGTTCCTCCACGCCGTAGGAAGTACCAGAACGTCCCTCCTTCCTGAGGCTGCTCCATCGCACGGATTTGTCGCATTGTGTTTATCTGCTCACCGGATGGACGATGGGCACTCACGTGGGAGTGTGTGAACACCTGTTCTGGGTTCTGCTGGGGGTGCTGGGGGAGTGGAATGGCTGCGCCACCTCGTTAAGGAACCGCCTAACGGGTGTCCATCGTGCCGCTTCTAAGACGCGGCTGCAGGTCCGTTACCATTCTTCACGTTCCTCCCGTAGAGGCGGGGTCTCTGACCCCTTGCCTTGGATGCGGGCCGGCTGGTGACCGATGTGACCAACGGAGTGTGGAAGGAACACTACGTGACTTCCGAGACTAGGTCATAAAACCCCGCGTGGCCTCCGCTGTGTCCCTGGGAACGCCTGCTTGCGGAGCCTGGGCTGCACGTGGAAGTGAGACCCCGCGGAGCGCAGGGCCGCCAGCCAGGCCCCTCGCGGATGGGCTCTGTGGTGCGCCGTCCCAGCCGGGCCCCGGATGTCCCCGCCGAGGGTCGGCCTTGGCCCTCCAGACCAACCCCTCTGGGACCTCCGTCAATGCCACAGGGAGCAAAAGAATCACGTGGCCGAAGCCGGCCAATTCCGAACTCGCGAAGCCAGGACACGAACTGAAAGGCCGCTTCCAGCCGCGCAGCACCGGGTGGCTTGTCCCTCCGCACGGCCAGCAGGGCCCTCTGTGCTCGCGGCAGCCGCGGAGCCCAGGGCTCGGCGCGCTCGTTTGGATCCTGTGGACTTTCGTACGCCTGACACAGCGCCTTTTTTTTTTTTTTTAAATGAAACGGGGATCGAAGACTGTGTCTCCCCGCAATTTTGGGGGACGTGTTTCGGGGGGCAACAAAGGAACGTGTAGTAAATCGCTGCAGGAACCCGCGAGGGATGCTAGCGGACGTCAACAAGGCGAGAGGGGCGAGACGCCCGGGGGCCGCGGTCATGACTGAGGCGCGGCCAGAACGGGGTGCGGCCTCACCTGCTCTGTCTCCCGGCAGATCTGAGGGAGCTCGGCCGTTTTCTGCGTGGGACGCAGGGTGGCCCGGGACGCTCACTGCAGGGACGGCCAGGGAGCGCGCGCGGCGGGCCTCGGCGGCAGGGAGCGGCAGGGCCTGGCCTCGGACGCCGGCGCCCCGGGCTGGACGCGGCAAATGTCCGGTGCCCAGGGTGTTGTTTAAGGCACAGAAGAGGGCAGGCGGAAAAGGCCCCCGGTGTCCTTACGAGCAAGCTGCTTCCTTCTGGAGGGAAGTCCTGTCCCCTGCGTCGTAACCAAAGGAAGCTCACCCGCTCTCCAGTGGCTGCTGCTCTGACCCGGAAGCCGCTGGCGGGCACGCGGTTCTTCTTCGGATCAACGCCCCGAGGGGGGGGGGGGGTGGTGGCGCAGGTGCTGACTCAGGCCCAAAGTGCGCAGCGACATTTCTGCCTTCGGGGAAAGTCCTCAGCCAACCCCAGCAGGAGGGTCAGCAGGAGCGGACCTGAACGCCACGCTGGCAGCGACACCGCAGGGAGCCCAGGGGGCGTCTCCGAAAGTCTTTCAATCTCGGTTTTAAAGATTCTACCTAAAGACAAACCAGAGCTCTCCTTCCACCCATTAGGTTGGGAATTTAAATTAATGATAATTCGCTTTGGCAGATGGAATGATGCGCCGCTTTAGAACTTGCTCCCCTGAAGGCCTGTGATTCCTTCCTCCCATGTCATTCAGCCTTGACTGGAGGCTGGCGGATGAAGAGAGGAATATGGAAATAAGGCGGGTTCCTTTGTAAGTAATAATGACCTCTATTTATTAAAAAATTTTTTTTAATGTTTATTTATTTTTGAGAGAGAGAAAAGAAACAGAGAGCGAGCGAGCAGGGGAGGGGCAGAGAGAGAGGGAGACACAGAATCTGAAGCAGGCTCCAGGGTCTGAGCTGTCAGCACAGAGCCTGACGCGGGGCTCGAACCCACGAGCTGGGAGTTCGTGACCAGAGTCAAAGTCGGACGATTAACCGGCTGAGCCGCCCGGGCGCCCTGCGTTATTTAGCACACGGTATGTGCCGTACGTAGGTGAGCCTCCTAAGTTGAATATTATTGTCCCCAGTTTTCGGATAAAGAAACTAAGGAGCAGAATGATTCGGACACTTGCCCAAGAGCAGTGAGTGACAGACGCCTGTTTGGCTGAGCGCCTTCCGCGGTCCCGGGCCGGGGGACCGCCAGCAGGCTAGCAACCACAGGCTTCGTCTCTTCAAATAGCTGTAGGTGGCGGAGGGAAACGCGAGTCACATTTGTCGTGTAGTTTTACACGTTAAATTTCCTTTGCTCCTCATGGCCCACACGGGAGAGCACGTGACGCCCGTGTGACAGAAAGGGAGGCACCTTCCGCTTGGTGAGACGCCCAGCTCTGGTGGAGCCGACTGTGCACCCGGCGTCCCCTGCTCTGACCCGCTCCTCTCTCCCAGCACAAGAATATGGAAGTAAGGCGGGCACCTTTATAAGAAATGACCTTTATTTGTTAACATTTTTTTTTAGTGTTTATTTACTCAGAGCCTGGAGCCTGCTTCTCAAAATAAAACAGTTCCTTACAGAGGGTCCCTTTGCCATGATAGTGCCATGATAGGCTATGTTTAAAAAAATTTTTGGGGGGCGCCTGGGTGGCTCAGTCGGTTGAGCGGCCGACTTCGGCTCAGGTCATGATCTCAGTCTGTGAGTTCGAGCCCCGCATCAGGCTCTGTGCTGACGGCTCAGAGCCTGGAGCCTGCTTCGGATTCTGTGTCTCCCTCTCTCTCTGCCCCCCTCCTGCTCATGCTCTGTCTCTATGTCTCTCAAAAATAAATAAACGTTAAAAAAAAAAATTAAAAAAAAATTTTTTTTTAATGTTTACTTGAGAGGGAGGGGCAGAGAGAGAGGGAGACAGAATCTGAAGCAGGCTCCAGGGTCTGAGCCGTTAGCACAGAGCCTGACGCGGGGCTCGAACGCCCGAGCTGCAAGATCATGACGTGAGCCGAAGTCGAGCGCTTAACCGACTGACCCCCCCGGGCGCCCCGCTGGATACTTCAGAACATCCAGAGCTAAGAGAAAATCATACAGATTCCAGTGGCCTCTACCAAGGCCGCCTTCCGCGGGGACGGGTGGAGCGGTCGCTGCGGGCTGAGGCCCGGCCGGACGCTCTCCCCAGCGGAGCCCAAGTAAATCCCGGCTTTCGTCTCCCCACCCGGCATTCACCGCGTACACCTCTTCTGACACTCCGGCACACAGAGATTTCCGGTCAGTCTTGGCCAAAACACCCGAATACACAGGAGGGTTCCCCCATCTTCCCTACGTCACAGGCTCAAAGTTTCCGGGCGGCTGCCTGTCGGACGAGACTGCAACCCGCGGCTGAGCGGACGCCGCACCTGCCTCAAGGTTAAGGTAGATCATGCGGCAGGTCGGAGACGCTAACATTTTCTTTGGAACCTGGGTGACTTCGAAACGGGGGAGTCCCTAGCCAGAAAGACCCCGCAGAGAGGGGCGAGGAGTTGTACCCCCTGAGATCTCTGATCCCGGGGCAGTGACTGCTTCCCGCGAAGAGAGCTGAGAGCCGGCAGGCGGGCTGCCCCGTGCGTGGTCTGGCCCTCGGCCTGGGAGGCGCCGAGCCCCGCTCCACTGGGGGGCCCTGCGTTTCCCGGAGGCTGCGGCCAGGGGAACGTCGACAGCCTAAGGGAACGGGCCCCTCTGCTAGAACCACGTTCTGGCTAAAATGCCATTTCAATTCTGAATTAGAATTACATAACGTACAGAAAAATCGCATCTTTAAAAAATTCTTTCCATCCGTGTGGAACTCAACGTGTTTTCGTGCATGAATTTTCCTCTGCCTCTGTATCCCCATTCCACCCGATTATTTTAAAGGGTTTTTCCTTGGCTTCCGTTTTCAGTTACCTAACTTTAAAAAACTAAAACGAGAGGTCTCCAATCCCCTCAGAATACGGCAGGGGAAGAGTCAACTAGCAAATCAACCAGGAAGGAGAAAAAGAACGGGAGGTCAGAGCCTTGCTCCACCTCCTCCCAACACGAAATTGTTGAGGGACGCTGTCGTGTTCGAGGCGTCGTCCCGACTGTCTCACAGCTGGAAGGAAGCCACTTCACTCAGGAGGAGGGGACCTTAAGCTGGAGAGCCCGGATTCAAACGGTTCAAATTTAAGTCACTTAAACACTGCCTCTCTGGCATCGCCCTCGCGGCGGGCTTACTTACCCTTCCCGGAATCGCGAGATTGTCGATGCCAATCAAGTCTTTCTTGAGTTCGTGGAGCTTCTGGAAATTCTCCATCTTGATCATCGTACCGTGAAGCTGGGCCACCATTTCCGTAATCTCGGCCAGAGCAGCTAACCGGGAACAGAACCAGAAGGCAGCGTTAATGGCCGCCGAGGGTCTGATTTCCCCAGCGTCCACCCTCCAGGCCGATCTGCTCTGGTAGCCGACCTAGGATAGGGGCTGGCCTCCTAGGGGAAAACACGGCTGCTTCTAGTAACAGTTTCTAACAAATACAGGTTTGCAATGTGAATTTATTTGCTTGAGTTTCCCCAAAGCGTTTTGAAAATGAAAACGGCCCCCTCGTAGCCACATGGCGGACAACTGTCTGTTGGAATCACTTGCTGGCACGGAGGGGATGGCGGCGGAACGCGAACTAGAGTTTTGTCCTCGGGGCACAGGTTTCTATCCGCCTCCCACTACCTGGAAAGGACAGAGAGCACAGAGAGGCCACAGCAAACGGGGCATCTTTCTGTGAGAGCGTCTCCTTGATGGCGTGCCACTTCTGGGCCACTCGCATTCCAGCACAGCCCGGTTCTTCCTTCCGCAGAAATCACACTGTTGGCTAAGATGGCTGCGGAGGATGATGGCCAAAGGGAGCACGATTTCGCACTTATGGGAGCGTCTTTCCTACCCCGGGAGGCATCGGAGATGGAAGAGGAGCTCATGTCCCCTTAGGACAAATTTGGGTGACGTGTAAATCCACAGTTGAGCATTTAGGTATTTTTGTCAAGAGACACGGATCGACTGAACGCCAGTCTTCGGAACGCGAAACACCCGCCCGCCCCAGCACTTCGCCTTCGGGAGGGAAGCCATCTTTGCTTTCTCCCTGGGGATGCGAATTAAATTCTTCCCGGCTGCTCACGGGATGCCTGGTCTCCGCCTTAGTGACAAAACCCAGGGCTTGCTCAATCTTCAGACATGACTGGCTGCCTTAGTCCAATAAACAATTACTGGGCACTGAATGCTTAGTGGGGCGGGACCGAGGCGGCGCTGAGGGAAAAGATGGCGCCCCGCTCCCTCAGCGCTCACGGCGGGGGGCATCTCGGGAGTGGCTCTCGGCACACTACATCCCTCATGTGTCCTAAATATGTTTCCCGGGCCTTTTCACAATGACGCCACCTTACGTCTTAAGCGAGGTAACCAGTGCTTTTTCCGTTTAGTTGTCACGGACAGACCTTTTTTTTTTACTGGGCCTGTTCCGTGAAATGCCCGCCGGGCAGGTCAGCCAAGGACAGCACCTGCGGCATGAAAGACGTCCCCGACCTTTCCGGGGGACTAGCCGCACGATTCCGAGTCCTCCCCTCCAGGTGGGGCCACCTGGCAATGGCTGTATGATAAGACAAGGCAGGTGGGTGGAGCGGGTCACCGAACCTCGAGGGTCAGGCACAGCCTGGAGGTTTCCGGGAGCAGCCCCGTGCTGGAGAGGGCGCGCAGGAGCAGAGAGGAGTCTAAGCAGAAGAACGGACTATACCAACACGCGGGGGCATGAAGCACCACGGTGTGAAAGACCAGCGACCTACAGGTGACAAACCAAATCCGCGTCACCAGCCATTTCCGTCCCCTCCGTGAATTGCCACTGTCTTCATTATTTCACCAAAACTTCTCTGGGGTTATCTTTGAAGAAACGGATCTGTAAGATTCCTCTCCCTGCCGAGATTCCAGGGGAAGGGTTTTTCTGCAGCAAGCCCACGTCTCCGTCTCCTTCCTTAACACCCTGCCTGTCTTCCCCTTGCTCTGGCTGCGGTCTTGGGGGGGGGGTTCGTGAGACCCCACGGGGCCTGTCTCTGCTCACTCTGGCGTCTCGTTTCTGCCGCTATCCCTCTGAGTTCCACACAGGACTTCTGCTTCCTGGGGTGTTGCGCAGTCTCCGTCCCCTTGGGAGCTCTGTGGTGCCGTTCCCAACTCCACACCGCACACCTGCCCTCAACCAGGAAAACGATTTATACCTAAGCTCTGAACGTAAAATATCCTTCCCTTCACAAAGCTCCCCCTAGGCCCCCCGAAGGCTGGGTCAGATCACAGGGCAGTCTTCCCCTCGGGGCCTGCGCGGGGGCCACGTCTGCGTCCTTCATATCCCTAATACGCAGCGGGTGCTCTGTGCTGGTCGGGCGCCAGATTGTGAAGGGTTTTGACGGTAGCCCGAGGGAATCAGGTGTCACCAGGTTTTAAGCAAATCAGTAAGAGGTGCCTTTAGGAAAAGAGAGCACAGACGGGAGGTGTTCATAATACTTAGGATACCAGAAGCCCGGGTATCTCATCTGTAAAGTGGGGAAACAATACGTACTGTGGTTGGAGTGGTTGGTTGTTACAGAGGCCAGGCCTTAATATTAATAAGACACCTGGCCCAGGGCGGACAGGAGGACAGGATGGTCAAGCGCACGGGCTCTGGGTTTAGGCTCCAAGTCATTTGCTTTCTAGCTGTGTGACTCTGGGCATGTTCCTTAACCTCTCTGGTCTCAGTAGCCCCTACATGTAAAATGAGCTCACCCCTGCCTTGTAGGCTAGTCATGAAAATTAAGAGTCAATACGGGTGAGGTGTTTCTTTTTAGAGAGAGAGAGAGAGAGAGAGAGAGAGAGAGGATCAGGTGAGGCCCTTCTTAAGGGGACTGGCACATGACCGACACCCAGCAGCAATTAGCTGAAGCAATTAGCTTATTACAGGCCATTTTCCTGTAGCTCATCCAAGAAGGGTCAAAGGTTTCAGCCACGCAGGGAGAGGGGTGCTTCCTAGTGAGCGTGGGGGACGCTGACTCTAAACGGGACTTCTCCAAGGTTCTTTGCACTTAACTACCCAGCATCAAAGGAGGAGAGAGGTCCTAACGACCGTTATCACTTCCATCATGGAAAAACCAAGAGGTAACAGAAAGCATTGGGCCCAGTGGTAAAAAGCAGCGCCCCGCTATGTGATCGCAAGGCCCCGCCCCCGAACTCTCCCGCAGGCCCCGCCCCGCGCCCACCCGGGCAGCCCCGCCCCGCGCTCACCCCGGCAGTCCCGGAAGTCGGCGTGGCTGGGCGGGTGGTGCTTGCACAGGCGCTCCAGGACCTGCTTGTAGTGCATGAGCCGGTGCAGGGGGCGCAGGAGGAAGGTGTTGAGCGGCAGGTAGCACACCTTCTGCAGCTCGAAGTCTCTGCACAGGTTCTCCAGCCGCCGCGAGCTCCTGATGCCCGTCTCCAGCGCCTCCAAAGCCTCGCTGTGCTTCCACAGGTGAGCCGCCAGTTGCTGGTGGGGGCGAGACACAAGCGCGCAGGCGTTCCACCCGGCCCGAGGCTCGGAACTGAACATCACCCTGGCCGTGCCTGGCTTCCTTTCATTCTACTTCTAGCTCTCCCACTCTCTATTTCATTATTTCGGTTAGGTTCTCAGGATGAAAGAAAGAGCTCTAGGAAAGCATGATGCGGTTTAATTGGCGTAGGTGAGAATTAGACACGGAGCCCACTCTACCGCCGTCTGACCACGATGGGTTTACTTGACCAACCTTTCTTTGGGCTCCTGAGCCTTCTCCTTGACCGGTCTGTGAACTTCCTTATCAAAAGCCAGTTTTAGCAAAAATCCTAAGTCAGCCTACCTGGAACCCCCCACCCTAGATGTCTGGTCACCTTTGATATTGGGTTCCTCACCTCTTACCGTCCCCAGGTGATGTCAGATCACCCTGCCTTCAGCAGAGAATCCTGTCCAGTGGGTTCAGCCAGAACCTGATTTATCCCCCATGCTTCCTCTCGGCACACTCCCTTCCTCTCACCCCCACCCAGCCCCTTGGCTAGAAATCCCCACTTGCCCAGACTGTATTGAGAGCTGAGCCCAGTCTCTCTCGCCCGCTGAAAACCACACAGCAGTGGACCAGACGCGGGTCTCAACGGTCCTGAACAAAGCCTGCTCTACCATATTTAGCACACGCTGTTGAATATTCCTCTCCTGGAATAGCTCATGGTGGAGACTGACGAGGTAAGAGGTCTGAGGACAGAGCATGAAAGGAGGAATTAATTCCCCATGGGAGGTGGGGAAGAACCACAAGGGAAGGATATTTCCAGAAAGATGAGGGTAACAAGATGGGCACAAGGACACGTAGGACAAGAGAACGGCAGCTGTCCTCAAGACTTCCTTCCCGGGAGTGGGCCTGATGTCCGTGTGCTGCTCCCCGCCCCCATCTACATCCTCACGCTCCACAAAGGCCTCGGTGAGTCCAAGTGGAAACCCAACGCCGCCTGCCTCAGCTGGAGCCACCCCTGACTCTCCATCCTCAGGATGGATGCCGCCACCAGCCAGTTACCCAGGACAGAAAAACTAGGAAAACATTCCAGATTCCCCCATTGTGTTTTGAATCCTTCACCAAGTCCCTCTGATTCTACCTCCTAGAAATGTCAAGCCTGTGCCTATCTTCCTCTGCACAGTCACTGCCCTGGTTCTGGCTTTGCGTCGCCCACCACTGTGGTGGCGTCTCCATCCGCACCTCTGCCTCCAGGCCTCACCCCTCCACGTCGCCAGAGTCTGTGCTTACCGCCTCGCCCCAGGTGAACCACCTGCACTTGAACGTGCCCCGCTCACACCCGGAGCCTCTGCACATGACGCGCCCCTGTCCGGACGGCTTTACTTGACCCACCTTCAGGCTTCTGAGCCTTCTCCTTGACCCGTCTGCGAACTTCCTTGTGAAAAGCCAGTTTGAGCAGTCTCTCTGGCTCCTGCCTGGCCTCAACAACCCCCTCCACACCCACCCGCCCCCACCAGCTAGGGACTCCTCTCTCTTCTTCCAGACTTAAGCCGTATTTGTCCATCTCAGCCCTTAGCCCCTGCTGGGCTTAGCGATGACTTTTATTTTGAAATACAGATTCGCAGGAAGTTGCACAGCAATGTACAAGAAGATCCTCCATCCAGCCTCCCCCAGGGCTAACGTCTCGGAAACTATAGCACAACATCAGCACCAGGAGACCGACACTGGTACGATCCCGAGTTTACTCGCATTCTACCACTTGTATGTGCCCTCGTGCGTGTGCGCACGTGCAGCTCCAGGCGGCGCCCTCACAGGTGCTGTTCCTGATTTGACCTTACGAGTGCACGTCTGTCGTGTTCCCGTATCCTTGGGGCCTGATACACACAGTAGGTACCCAGTAACTGTTGCCTGCATGCCTTAATGAGCAAACGAGGGGCGCCTGGCTGGCTCAGTTGGCAGACAGCATGTAATCCTCGATCTCGGGGTTGTGAGCTGGAGCCCCACGTTGGAGTAGAGGTTACTTAAAAAAAAAAAAAAAAAAAAAAAAAGAACAGAAAAAGAACCCATGCATGTACCCAGCCAAGGCAGGCGTCTTGCAAGAACCCTGAGTGCTCAGAGAGGCTAGTTCATGGTCACTGGAGCACAGAGCAGAATGTGAAGGACACGGGAAAGGGCCTGGAAAGAGCGTCCAGGGCCAGAACATGAAGGCCTTGGTCAGGTTTTGGGTTTGGACTGTATTCTCCGGACCGGAGACACACGGAGGTTGTGAGCCTCGGCAGTGTGGCTTTTCACAAGGCTCCCTGCGAGGCAGGGCAACACCGGGAAGCTGGGGGGGTCCTCCGGCAGGGAGCCCACTGAGAGCCGGGAGGAGTGAGGTGGGGGAAGCTGAAGGAGGACAGCGGGCAGGAGGTGGACGCCTGAGGAGACAGACGGGGCGAGCGGACGGCCCGGCCTGGAGGAAAGGCGGATCTCTGGGTGGGTTTGGAAGAGCCTCTGCGCATCCGGGCAGCTGTTTCCAGTCGGAAGTTTGCAGCATGAGCTAGAGACCGCAATTTGGGTCTCTGACTTTCAGGCGGGGATGGGAGCCCCTGACCTGGTCAGTCGGTCACGGTCATGAGTGGAGGCTCTGGGAACCGCCCCAATCTGGCTGAGCCCCTGCCAACGCAGGTAAAAACAGAGAGGGGGGGGGCGGGGCATGAAGGACATAGCAAGCTACAGATCACTCTACGCACTTCAGACAAAAGTGCCATCTCGGCTTCTACATCTCTGGAACCTTCTGCTGGCTCTCCTTCATACTTCATAAAAATTCTTTAAAACCAACTATAACCACCGCAAGAAAAAGCAACCCAAACAAATGCTAAAAAAGGCAGCCAGTGGCTCTCTGAGCCTCCCCACCTATTTTTATTTTGCTCGCGCAGAGCTCCGAGCTATAAATGCTCATGGCATCCGCACAGTAACTCAGATGCCAGCACAGCCAACGAAGCTGCCTGAGCGTGAAAGTGCCAACTCACCAGACTGAGGAGGAGGAAGTGGTCTGAGCGCAAACCAGGTATGTTCTAGGGGTCTCGGGCGCTAGGTGAACAGAGAGGAGGGGGATGTCCGTGGCCTGTCAGCTCTACCAAAGGGCGGCTGGTAAACAGGAGAACGCTGGGGACTGTCCCCGAGGGGGCAGGCAGTGGGCTGGCAGGTCTCCAGCTGCTGTCCCTGGAGGCCCGTGGCGGAGTCCAAGCCTCCCTGAAGGGAGCCTGTGCAGGCGGGAGCCCCTCCCTGGACTGGATCGTACAGCCGTCCCTTGAACGACCCTGGGGTGAGGGGCACGGACTCCCCCACACAATTAAAAATCGGCATTTCACTAACTCCCCCAAAACTGAACTATTAATGATAGCCCAGTGCTGACTGGGAGCCTCATGGTTAACACGAGAGCCGACCGTGCGTGCTGGCAAACGGACTAGCCCAAGAAGAGACAGTCACGGTGTCCTGCGTCCATGGGAAACATTCTGCGTGTGAGGGGACCCACGCGGTTCAAATCTGAGTCGTTCCAGAGTCAGGTGTCACTCAGATGAAGGGAGCACGGAGAGAACGGGGGGAACAGCTGGCCCGAGGCAACAGGCCGGACACAGGAAAATAACTGGGAAGCCCGACAGTAGCAAAACCACGTTACAGGGGAGAGAGAGAAAGAGTATCTTTCACAAGTGTTACAGAGTCTGACAAGGCGGCCCGCTGTGTGATTCCGACTCTAGGACAGTCGGACGTTCTGGAAAAGACAAAACTATGCAGACAGGAAAAGGTCAGGGGTGGCCAGGGGGAGGGGGAGGGGAGGGATGAACAGGCAGAGCCCGGAGGAATTTTGGGCCAGTGACCCCATCCTGTGTCATACTGTCACGGCAGGTACATGACCTTCTGCATTTGGCAGAACCCCACAGAATGGACCACTACAAGAGTGCGCCCAAACGGAAACTACAGACTTAATAATAATGCCATCGGTTGTAACAAAGATCCCACACTCATGTGAGATGTTAGTACAGGGGACGGTGTGGGGGTGGGGGTGGGGGTGGGGGTGGGCGTGCAAATGTGCACAGAGGACCTCTCTGTGGGCTTTCTGCCCAGTTTTTCTGTAAACCTAAAACTGTTTTAGAAAATATATTAATAAAAAATACTGTGGAAAGTGCAAAGATGTCTGTTACTGTTACATCCGAGTTTTGTGGATCAGCCTCACTTAAAGCATGAAAAACCCCATGGCTGTAGAACATTTTGGATAATTCTTCGCGTTTATCGCGTGGGATTCTGCAATCCCGATGGCTTTCTTGGCCTCTCCCTGGTCTCGCCCAGAGGGCGGTGTCGCTTTTGAACACTGTAATAAAGTGAGCTCGAGACCTGCTAAATAGTCTCTTGATCTTTGTTAAGAGAAACAGGAAATCTCTGGAGTGGCTTTAGATCTTATCTTTTCGGTGTGCCATCCCCTGCCCCCAGATCATTCTCAGGGGGAAAAATAAAGCCTTAAAACACAACTTAGCGGGATTCTTGGGAATTAATTCAAACTCCAACAGTAACTTTTATTATACAAATGTCTTACCCACCGTGGGTGCCCAGCCAGTACTAGAGGGACAGATGAACGGACGGGTGGACGGACGGGTGGGTGGATGGGGGTAGGTGGACAGGTGGATGGGTGGGTGGGTGGAAACAGTGGCAGGAGCAACCTGCCGCCTTCAGGAGTCGCTCGGAGTCATTAGGAAAGGTATTAGGCTTTGTCGGGCCAGTTGAGATGTAGGAAGATCGCTTTAAAAGGTAAACAGAGAGGTATTTGTATTCAGAAGGTAAACTGTGTGATTTAAAACATTCTCTGTTAAAGGCATCAGTAGACTAAGATGAAAATGTAAAAATGAAAATTTCAAATCTAAGAGAAGGGGTGGAGTTAGAAACGAGGTAGAACTTTGGCTCACGTGCCTGGCAGTGTACTCTTCGCCCTGTGTCACTGCAGATACTGCTGGCGGGCTCGAAGTCTCCTCGCCCGTACAGCGACTTCGAGTCACAGCATCGGCTGGAGTGCCTACCTGGCTCTAAGTCCGCTGTTTTCGTCACACTTACAAGGAGCCAAAACAACTGATGAAAAGTGCAATGCTCGGTCAACCGAACCATGTTTTGTCTACGTAATTTTAAAAAATGAGTGCTGAATGATTTATTCACAGATCATACCTGTTGTTTCGATTACAGCACAGAGCTTTTAAGGAGGAAGCGTACTAAAAGCGCTTCCCCCTAAGTGGCTGCATTTTCCTCCCAAATACGATCCTTCCAGACCGAGGAGAGCTCACCCTGAGTTCTGTTACGTGAATTCAGTCAGGTCGGGTCTCGCGCCGCTGTGGCCTGGGAGGGAAGCCCCGGCCTCTGGGAGGCCCGGCCTCATCCCCCCTGGGGAGCTGCCTCCGCCCGAGGCCCAGAGCAGCTCACCTTCATGCCCTGGATGTTCCTCAGCAGGACGTCGCCGATTCTTTGACAATCCCCTCGGATGTGGGCATTGGAGCGGCCCTCCCTGAAAGCAGGGGCAAATGGAAACAAAAGCATTAGCAGTGGAAACGTAACCAGAAAACGTCCCGGCCTCAGATCACAAAATAGGAAGCTTTATGCCTTCCTTTCCAGTCCCCTACTATTTGTACCTCTCCCTTCTCTGGGCGGCACGCCATGTGAGCACCGGAAGGAGACTCTGAAATCACTCTGGTCATTCTGCAGACAAAGAATCCCCCTTGTACTTTGAAAGAGACGGGGAAGAACCATTTTGCCAATCATTTTAATTTGGTCTCATTTTGTATTTTTTCCCCATCCACGCTTGGGTGATTTGGGCGTCGTCACAAGAGCTTGGGGATCACTACCAGACAAGGTGTCTGCTCCCAAGAGTCCATAGTGGCCTAGAGCAGACACAGAGCTGCGTGGAAAGCCATGGGGAAAAGAAAAACATGACTGAGGTGGCCCAGGAGACCCGCGTGTGGAGACAGGAGCGGGGGCGGAGGTGGGCAGGATGGGTGTCCCAGGTACAGGGAGGGGCAGGGAAGGGAGGATCCAGACACCGCCCCAGCCCAAGATGTGGGCGCTCTCAGCAGAGGTTGGGGTATACTGTATTCATGTTTCTTCTGGCTCCGGGCTGTAGCCAATGTTGATAAGCCAAGAGAGGAAAGGAGTATTGATGACGGTAGGTAGTTACTGAGCACGGTTCACCGTGCGGGCCACGTTGTAAGTGCCGGTTCATTCACCCCTCATGACAGCCTGATAGAGGCAGGTGCCATCACCACCACCATTAAACAGCTGAAGAAACCGAGGCACGAAGAAACCACGAAGCTTGGCCTAACGTCCGTTATCGCGAGATCGCGAGCCTGAACTTGAGCCCAGGGGGTCCAGCCCACACCCCTCCCACCACGGCACCAGTGCGTGTCTGTGAAATTACCCACTGATGAGAAAAGAATTTTCCAGAGACCATTAAAACACCATTTTCAACAATTCTGGCTAATACCTTCAAACCAACTGTTCGGGATAGCTAGAAGCTAACTTAAATGAAAGGGAGGCATGAAAAAGAAAAAAGGTAAAAATCCGGGCCCGGGGCTCCAAGTCGGAAGTCAGAGCCCCAGGCTGGGGGCTTCCTGCAACAGGCAGGTTCTAACCAAGCAGACAAACGGATTACGTGGTAGATTACATCACCGGGGAGACCGCGCGCAGACCCGCTGGGTAGTTACAGGAATAGACGGACAGAGAGCATACATTATGCTCCCAGCCTGGGTCAGTGGCTTCTGGCCGTTCTATTGTATTCCTTTCCCCTCCACCCACAGGGAATTCCTCAATCCTTCCTCTTCCTCTTAGCTGCCAAAGCAAAGGGCATCGGCAGGTTGCCTTAATTACTACTCCTTTTCCGCTGGAGTCGGATTCTCTCCTCACCCCTCCCCGAAGTGCTTCTGTGAAAGAAAACCACCAACCTCCTAACTGCCTGAACCCTGCCCCTGTGCGGGCGCGCCCCAAACCTCCGGCGCTCGGCTCTCCAGGCTCTCCAGCTTCGGGGAGGCCTTTCTCTCCAGACTCCCAGGCTCCTCGAGGTCGGTTCTCAGCCCCTGTGGCCACCTCCTCCCCTTCGGGCTGCTCCCAAGAGGTCCGTGTTCCTTGGGGATGCATGGCTGGTTATGTGCCCTCGTCACCTCCTACTTCTTCCTGTATAATCCCTGGACTCCCCTCGGTTTCTATGCGGGACGCCAGGTCCGTACCCAAATGTTCCTTGTAGCTACTGACCCAGGGACTGTGTTTCTTACACCAACCAGAAGGTTCCACATGAATGACCCTGCAAGTATCTCAAACTCCAGAAGTTCCAGAGTTAATTATCTTACTGGCCAAACTCAATCCCCTTCCTATGTTAACCCCCTTGATGATGCAACTGTTCTGCCCCCCCCCCGCTCCCCCGCTCAAGCCAGGAATCTTCCTTTTCTGTCTGTCCTATCGCCCGGTGGATCAAATTCCCCCCAAAATGGGGTCACCTGAGAATGTTTACGCAACAGACGTAGACCCAGGCTCTGCTTCGGAGACAGTCCTCAGTCAACTGTGATTCACCACACGTGATTCTGCGCCGTCAACCGCAGGCGGGAGGCATCTCCGGATTTTTAGCAAATGGTTATTAATCCAATCTCCAGAGAGAAGCTTATCGTTCGGCCATTCTGTCGATCCTGGTGCGCGCCTGCTTTTAGCTGAGCGTTTCCTGGTTGCTCTTTTCCTTATACACTTGGAGAAGGAGCTCCGGCCTCACATGGAGGCTTTCTGCTTTACAGAACCCCCTCCTTCAACCCTGCGCCTTCACCATCACGTGAAGCTCTTGGAGGAGCTGGAAAGCTCCCCTTCCCTTCCCCTACTGCCCCCCCACACCTGGACAAAAAAAGCTACTGAGCCAGAATGTCCTGAGTTTGACTGAACGCCACACGTTAATAAGAGGAGGCAAGGCGCAAGTGAAACTTGATTTGTGGGTATGTAGATGTGACATGAACCTTACGTGAGTGACCCCCAAAACTTTCAAATGGGCATGCCCTTTGACAAGCGCAGCTAAGGAAGGTCTTTAGTTAGTTCAAAGGATATAATTTAGATATTTTATCCAGAGTCCTCCGGATTGGGTGGGCAAGGGGAGAAAAGGGGGGCTTCATTAATAACAAGCAATTTGCTCCTTCTCCCAGGTAACGCACAGGGGAAAAGGAAGCGGGCATGGGGGGAGGGGCGGAGCATGGTGTGGAAGCCGGATTTTATCGACTTCACTTCCTTCCTCCTTCTGCCAACTATTCAAAGAAAACGTACTGATGTTAAGGCCCCAAACTCAAGGGGACACTTTCCTGCACTAGCTGGCTGGTAGAGTCTTCTTTCTCTGTCTTTGGCATCTTTACTTTCATTTAAGAAATAGCCCTGTGTCCTGGGGAAGACCGTGATGTGGATAAATTCAAATGAGGCCAGCTCTCGTGGGGTGGGGACAGCAGGCTGGGGCCCCGAAAGTCAGGGCACCGAGTCCGGGCAACTCTGCCCGCCTCCCAAGCCCTCCCCCATGCCAGCCCTCCCATCTGCAGCACACATGGCCATCCCAACCCCCCACGTGGTTCCAGAACCTGGCGCCAGTCCGTGGGAACAGGACAAACCCGAAACTCCTGCTGCCGCCTATAGAAATGCTGTCATGCCTTTACTTCCTTCACATGTTAATGCCACCCAATCTACAAGTTCAAAGCATTTGCTTTATTATTTAGAACTGAAAGGTCATTTCATTATTAAGAACATGAAAAAAGTAATTATAATTCTTCCAGAACATCCTCCGGATGTTAACCTCACAAGAAAAGGGTCCTTGTTTAGAAGACAGGGCCACATAGTTGTCTGTGTAATTACCGCGCAGCGACAAAGCTGAAAATTCTTTTGACAATTTCACTTTGGAAACCCATGTACGCAGAAGCCTCCCAGATGCTAAATTCTGCCCCGCGCACCGTGGTTAACACACTCCCCAGAGCAACCACACGTTAGCTCAGCACTGGGTTGAACACATGCCCACGCGGCCACCATGAATCTCCAAGTCTTCCTGACCCTCCGCAGACGCTTCATTCACCACTACGTGAGCTGTCTCTGCGACAGACAGACCAAGAAGAGGAAGAAAGAGATAGAAGGACCAGTTCTCTGTGGGAGAGACCACTAACGAGGCTGTCTACAAGGGCCAGAGGGAGCCCTCGCACCTGAGGGCTTTGACTCTGACCGCCAGGAAATACACCACGAGCAGAAGGTGCAGGTGGGAAAGGCCAATGGGAGAGATCACCACTCTGGTCCCCTCCTTCCCACCCCCAACCCCAGGGCCAACGTAAAATCTACGTGGAGCCCTAGGGCAGTTTACAGCATCTTCCTCGTTGGTGATACAACCCCCAGCTAGCCCACGTGGTACTGTGCACCCTAGGGTGCCGTCTCTCATGTGGGCGTTTTCTGGGGAGCCGGATGTTCAGGCCCGGCTCTGGTCGAGTGTCCGAGGAGATTCCTTACCACGGAAAGCAGGTAGGGACTGACCCACCGGGCTTTGCAAGTAGCCTCGTATTACCGCGAGCAGGTTCACCCAACACTCAGCCTTTCCCTTCTCCTCCCGACAAATGAAGCCTCATCTCGTTAGACTGAAACACAAAGCCAGCTGCCCACTGGAGCTGGGGGGGCGGCCTTTCCGCCTCGCTGCTGTCTGGGCGCTCCCTGACCCCACGAGATGGACGGAACTTTGTGAGGCTCATTTTTAGGCCTCATTTGCAAATTGAAGTTTGCATCTTTGCTCTTACTAGTCCCTGTGGTTTCCATGATTTTAAATGAAAACTGTGATCACGTGTATTTGTGTATATGTGGAAGCGGAAAGGTCACGTATAAATAAGTAGATGAATAAAGACACGTCTTCCGTGACTGTGTGGGTGAGGGAGGGTGGCTGGCTCAAAGCAAACAATTTAGCCAGAGTAACAGATTATATTTATATTTATCTGTATCATATAGCTAAAGATTTAGATATTTGTATTTTTATATATTATGTTTACGTATTATACTACACACATCTAACATATATAAATATATTAGCCACATGTAATCTATGTTGATTTCAATATTCTTCGATGGATTTCAATATCCTACGAGATCCCTGGAGAAGAAAATCCAGTTCATTTGAATTTTAATTCACATCCCCCGCTGTGGGAAAGACGTTCGGGCCGGAGGCGTCCTTGCCGGGCACGGGGCACCTGGGTTTCCCTTTGGTGGCTACAGGGAAAGGACTCACTCTGCGGGCAGGACCTTCGGACGGCAGACGCCTCCCGTTCTCGGTGGCATGATGCCCTCAGTTACGATGCCAGGTGCTCACAGCCGCGGCTTTCCTTCTGAGGCTTATTGCCAGGTCCCATTTGATAAGAGGAGGACAGGTCACAGCCAGGCTTGAGGGCACGCAGAGGAGACGTGATGTGGTCACCTGGGTTCAGTTCTGTTCACGAGCCACACACGCAAGTGCAGGGGAACAGAAAAGCCATTTTAAACGCCCCAGCGAGCCGGGGAGTGCTCCCTCTCAAGTGCCATCCAGCAGAGGCCCACCTGCGGTTCGGGCAACTGGAAAAATTGTTTTCCTTTTTCTAGGAATGCAGCTTGGTCTCAAAGCACAGTGGGCTGTCCGGTCAGGAACAAGGCAGAGAAGCCAAGGAAAACCAGCTCCCACAGGTAACTGAGAACATGTCCTTTTACTCATGGGTTAAAAGGAAACAATCGCCAACATCCCCGTCCCTGGAACCCGGGGTGGACGGCTGAAAGCCAGCTGGGGCAGACTAACGAATTCACAAAGCCTTAGTAGTGACTTTCTTGCCTTTGAAACAAACATAAAATTTTAAACTTACATAAATCAGCGTACAAGCCATCTCCCCCATGGTATACAGGTATAGCCCATAAATTCTTTTCTGTCGTTCATGCCAAGTTTTCGAGGCTTTCTTCCACTGCTTACGCTTCCCAGCTGTTTTCTAGGTAGACCGCGCTGCCTCGTCTCCAATGAGTTTCTCTGCCGTTTACCTTGATTTTAGACCCTTGTTGCGAGGTCTCATTTTCTCAAACCAATGAGAATCGTCAAACTAAAGCTTTGACACGCGAGAAGGCGCCCCATCTGGCTGAAGCGGGGGGCGGGGGAAGCGCTAAGAGAACCACCCCGAGTCTGGGTTTTTGGCGACTCCCTCGGAGATTCTGAATTCCAGGGAAGTGGATGGTGCGGAATGTCTGGTGGTGGGACGTTCAGGCGCGACCGGGAAGGCGGGCTGCCTTCTTCTGTCTCCTCCTCCAGAGCTCCTTCCCCGAGAGCCTCTCGAACTGTGCCGCCCGGCACCATAGCCACATAGAGCTGCTTACGTTTTAACCCTCCTTAAAATGGAATTTTATATTCAACTGCTCCGCTCACTCGCCCTAGGCGAAGGGCTCCACAGCCGCGCACGGCCAGGGGCTCCTCCTGAGCGATGCGGGCGCAGACTGTTCCCACCCCTGCTGGGAGCGTCGCTCTAGACGGAAACAGAGAATACTCACAGCTACCTCCCCGGGCCCCAGGTTCATGGGCTCCAGGGACGGCAGGAAGTGGGGCGGCGTCCTACCTGGTTTCCTACCGACCCCCTTTCAGAGTCTCCTCTTCCGTGGCGGGGGGCGGGGCGGGCGTAATGCCACAAGACTGTTTTGTCAAATGAGCCAAGTTCAGGGAACACGTTTTGTAAGATGTTGCAGCATCTCGAGGTGCTTTCCTAGAGCAGCGCGGCCGGTCTGAAAGCTATCGTTCTGAACGCCTCCAGAGTACAGCCCAGTGATTTCTGTCCCGAGAGGAGCCAGAGGCCCCCTGATCTCTCGGCTTGGCCTGAGTAGGAAAGACGACAGGCGCTCTTGCGCTCCCCCACCACGGACACCCCGCCTGAATCTCACCCGGCTGGTCCGGCTGCCTTCTGACGCAGAACGGAGCCGAGGATGGAACTAGAACACGAGCTCTAGGAGAGTGAGGACTGTGCCGTGTCTCGCTCACCGAACAGAGGACAGGGACTGGCTCGGAACAGGGATGCAGCAAGTGTTTTGTCGAATCAACGAAACCCGACTGTGACTGAGTCTGTGGACACGGGGACGCACACGCAGCTCGAGGTTCTGAGGCCGAGAGACGGCCCTGCCAGCAGAGCCTCAAGCGTGTGACTGGGAAGGGAAAGAGCGCGTCACATCTTCACCCCATCCACGCACCTGTGTGTGTGTGTGTGCGTGTGTGTGTGTGGCCAGGCACGGCGTGTGTGCGCGTGCAGTCGGGCACGGCTGAACGGCACGAGCAGCACAGGGCAGCAGGCAGGGGCTATTTCAGATCAGGCCTGGGGCTGGGGTTTCCTGGGGGCCAGATGTTCTCACGTTAGTTACAAGTGAACCTGCTTCTTTGGAGTTCTTTCCCTCTAAACGTTAGGCCTAAGGCCTCTGGCGCTAAAGGCGTAGGGACAGCCAGACCAGCTTGTTTCAAAATCCAGTTGTGCCCTTAACCAGCTGTGTGACATCTGCCAAGTAACTCACCCTCTCTGTGCCTCATTGCCTCACCTGTGAGGTAAGGAAATAGCAATGGTATCTACCTAATGATGTATTTGTAAATATTAAATGACGTGGTATGTGAACAGCATTTAACAGTGTCTGGAACACACGGAGCGGTCAGTTCCCGTCAGCCAAAACAAAATCAGCAAGCAACCTGTATTCTTTTTTTTACTCAAAGGGATAAAATACAGTCCTCCGAACTGTAACACACGGAGGGAGCCTTGTCTCGGATTGTAATGGCCTTAGCGACTCTGCTGACCTAGAGCAGAGCAGAGCAGGTGCCATCGGGCGATGCGCTCTGCCCTGGGGCCCCACGGCTGTGCCCCCGCCTCGCGTCCGGTTCAGCCAGAGCCAGGAAATACCACTGCCCAAGATGCCCAGACGCCACGGGGAGTAAAGGAGACGTGAAATACGGGTCCTCCCAGCACGTCGCACACGTGGTAACAAGCCAGCAGACAGACAAGCGTCCCTCAGACCCGACCGGCAGAGGAGGCGGTCGGCAGTTTACACCCGTGGGAGAGCGCGGTGCCCGACAGCCCACGTGGTTGGAGAAAGGTTAGCGTGCGGAGGGAGGTCCACGCTTCCTCCTCCCCTTGCTCCCCCAGTAAATCGTCAGCACATTCGGTGTGAAACTAAGGCCCCTGAGAAATTCCACGGGGTGGGGGCTGAAGGCCACGTTGGCAAATCCAACGGCAAGGTTAAGAGGTGGTTGAGCAAGATACGGGGGGCGGGGCTGGACTCGGAAGCTATACTGCCCGGGTTCAGGTCCACCGTTAACTCTCCTACTGTCCCTCCATCCCACTGACCGAGGCTCAGTCCCCTCATCTGAGCCTCTTTGCGCCTTGCAGATGGAACGAAGCGTGTAAGGGCTTGGAAGCGTGCCTGGTGGGTCTCCCTATCGTTGCTGTTGTTTCTGGCGCGATCCCCTGGGAGCAGAGAGAGAGGCTCCGAGGATATGCAGCAAGGCTGGATTTCACAGGCGTCACCTCTGATATTAGTATCCCAGCGGTGGCCACGTCGCCATTACGCAGTCTCTTCATAGATGAGGAAAAATCCAAATCCGTTTTCTCAGATTCGAGACCTCCAGGTGACACTCCTGCAGACGAAGCCACCACAGGGCCAGTGCTGGCCAGAGGCCACATACTTCCTTCCACTTTTGAGAGAACAGCGCGGGGGGGTGTCTGGAGCAGAAGGACCTCCCCGTGGGTAGAGCTGACCTCCCGACGCCAGGAGCCGAAAGAAAGGGTGTGAGGGTTGGGGGTGCAGGTCCTGGCTGGGGCCCTGCTGGCTTCCTGCTGCGTGGCCCAGGGCGAGCCACTCTCTCCTTTTGTCCTCTGAACAATGAGGAATCTGGGGCGCCGGGGTGGCTCGGCCAGGTAAGTGGCTGACTCCTGATTTCAGCGCAGGTCAGAATCTCCTGGTTTGTGAGATCGAGCCTCACGTCAGGCTCTGTGCTGACAGTGCAGAGCCTGCTTAGGACTCTCTCCCTCTCTTTCTCTCTGCCCCGCACCCCTGCTCAGGCACTTTAAATAAACATTAAAAAAAAAAAGAGAGAATGAGGAACCCACAGCAGGTACGCTCTCAGCCCCTTTCCGGGGATAAAGCCTTGTGTCTCAACAAGGCGGCTGCAAAGCCACGGGCTGAGGATCAGATCAGACCCAAGTTCAAGTTGGACCTCTGTCACTTATGGGTTGTATGTGAGGGGTCTCACCTCTCTGGGCCTTATGTTCCCAATCATACAATGGGAATAACACCTACACCCGGGGAAGTGTTTTTCCACAAGGATCAGCAAGTTTTCGGTAAAGGGCCAGGCAGCAAACATCTTAGGCTTCGCAGACCACGCTGTCTGGGTCACCAGCATCCACCCGTGAAAGGCAGCCATAGACAATGGGTGAAGCACTGGGTGGGGCTGTGTGCCAAAAAATCTTTATTAGCAAGAACAGGTGGCAGGCCAGATCTGGCCAAAGGTCACCACCTGTTTTCAAGGATCAAGTGGGCAGAGCTGGGGGTCATTTTAATTTCTATCCATGACTCCGACTTTACAGCAGTGCAAGGTACCTGGAGAGTCTACACACAGTCAATGCTCATTAATGGTCCTTTGTTATTAAAATTAACGCCAAGACTTGGCACGCGACTGAGACCGCAGGAAAGCACTGTCCATCCGCTTCTGCCAGGCACCCTTCCACTTGATAAAACATCGACGCTTGACCCTTAGACACATGACCTGACCGAGCTTACTACTCTTCAAGATTTGCCGTGAACAAAACCAAGACATTGTCATGCATTTGTTTTGTAGGTATTTTGAGCAACTCATGTCCAAGGCCCTGTGTCTGTGGTAGTAATGAGTATTAGTTCTTCGCTTTTAGACCAATATTGTCCAACAGGTCTCTTTCTATGATGATGAAAACGTATCTTATATCTGCTATCTAATATGGGGGCCACTGTGGCTAATGAGCCCTTAAAATGTGGCCGGTGTTACTGAGAAAATGAAGTTTTAATTTATTATTCAAATCTATTTATTTTCAAAGTTTATTTATTTATTTTAAGAGAGAGTGTGCGCGCGCAAGGGGCTTAAACTCACCAACTGTGAGATCACTACCTGAGTCCAAATCAAGAGTTGGAGGGACACTGCCACCGGGCAGCCCTAGATTATTTTAAATTTAGATGGCTGTGAGTGGCTGGTGGCTGTCACATTGGACAGTGTGGCTTTATAGGTCTCTCTCTTACATCGTTTTCCATTTGTAAGCCATCTCAAAGTCCTTGCGGAAGATGAGGCACCAAAGGGTTTGAAACCGCAATAAAAATGAGCCTTAACCAGTTGTGAAGCAGTTTACAAGCAAGAAAGCCCGCGCTCCACCAAGCCAACGTCGTTCCCGAGTTCCGGTCTAGACCACGTGGCGCAGGAGCGGTGGGCCGAGCGCTCGCGCAGGCGCGTGAGGAGCCGAGAGGCCTGGCGGACTGGGCTGGAGTGTAGCCTGTCTCCGGATTCCTGACTCACACGGTTGTAACCCAGACTTCCTGCTCACGACCAAACTCATCGCTGCTGGGCCCCCGGGAGGCCGTGGGATACACCACAGAAGAACGTTCCACGAGAAAAGGCAGCGAGCGGATTTAACTCTCAACAAAGAGAACGGCTTTCACGGTCTCTCGTAAATGTCTACGGTGAGACGGGAGACCTCCCGGGGGACCACGTCCGGTGACGATTAGGCAGTGGTGAACGTTCGTGGGATGGCAATTACTGCTCCGTGAAATAACCGCGGGCGTGGTCTGCAGTCAACCTTTGCCGAGATCTCGATCTCGGGAGATAATACAGAAATCCCGATCCCTTCCTTAGGTACACGTGGGGAACTGCCTACACACGGCTACTTCGGGGGGACCGAAGCGGACGTGAGGTGTGCAGGGGCTGACTCTCAAAGGGCCAGGAGGGCGGACGCGGATGTGTGCTCGGGCCGGCTCTGAGCGCCCGCGTCCGCCACGAGGGGGGAGGATGCCGGGAGGAACCCGTGAGCGCCGGAAACAGCTGTCCAACCTCGGGGCTCCTTTCTAGCGTGTCCCGCCACGGTCCCGGCTCAAACTCTGAGAAGCAACGCCACCGTTTTGCCACCGCAGGCCTCCACGGCAGGAGGAAACCACGGCACCTGCCCGACGGGCACGATCGCCCGCCGCACCCCCTTCTGGGTTGCTTCAAAAGGTATCGAGTCTGTTTTCACCTCCTGTGGCTTCAGCGAAAGCCCCGCCGACTTCGCTGAGCGATACAGAGAAACAACAAGGGGAGACGAGAGAGGCTCTGAGAACGAGGAAATCGGTAGAAAGTGAAATGTGTGTACCGTGCCGTCCACGTTCACGGAAAAGGCACCTGGGAAGGTGAGCCCGCCCCACCCCCAGCTGCGTTCCGAGCCTTCAGCTCGAGTCTGATTGTAGCTTGAAATAAGGGGCATCCTCGCTTCGGGGCAAACCACCGAGGCCTGGCTGCCAGCGCCCGCTGGCCCAGCGCGAGGGCAATCCTGCCCCTGCCGGAGGTTCCAAAGGGACAACTCAGGGGCGCGCCCGGGGGGGCCCACGGGTGACGATGCGGGCTACAGCCCTTGTGTGCAGGACCCTGTTTTGAAGCCTCTGGTCTTCTCCTACGTTGGACCACTGAGGATTTTCTTTTGCTATCTTTAAAAATTATGATAAAATGTACAATGTACCGTTTTAACCATTTAAGCATACAGCTAGTTCAGTTCACACTGCTGTGCAACCATCATCCATCCCATTTTTTTTTTAAGGTTTATTTTTTGACAGAGAGAGCGAGTGAGCACGGGGGAGGGGCAGAGAGAGAAGGAGACACAGAATCGGAAGCAGATTCCAGGCTCTGAGCTGTCAGTACAGAGCCTGACGCGGGGCTCAAACTCATGAACCGTGAGATCAAGACTTGGACTGAAGCTGGCCGCTTAACCGATGGAGCACCCCAGGCGACCCCATCCCATTCCATCTTACCCAAGTGACACTCTGTGCAGTTGAACACTAGTGGTTTCCCCAACCCCGGGCATTGGCAACCACTGTTTTGTTTTCTGTCTCTCTGAATCTGCTTACTCTAGGTCGCTCACGAGTGGAACTGTGCAGTATTTGTTCCGGTTTTTATTTCACTTAGCATGTCTTTAAGGTCCATCTGTGTTGTAGCATGTATCGGAATATACTTCCTTTTTTAAGTTTATTTAGTATGAGGAGAGAGAAAGGGTGGGCGGGGGGGTGGGGAGGGAGTAAGAAAATCCCAAGCAGGCTCCATGCTGTCAGCTTGGAGTCCGACCTGGGGCTCGAATTCACAAACCTCGAGATCATGACCTGAGCCGAAACTAACAGGATGCTTAACCAGACTGAGCCACCCAGGCGCCCCTAGAATGCCCTTCCTTTTTAAGGATAAATTCTGTTGTATGATGTACGACATTTTTGTTTATCCATTAACGATTCATGTGTCAGTGGGCATAGGGCTGCTTCCAAACCAAGCCTTCCGCCTCCCGTTGAATAATGATGCTATGAACGTGGGTGGAGAATTATCTGTCTGGGTCCTTTTCTCTCAATTCCTTTGAATATATAGCTAGGAGTGGAACTGTTGGGTGCCGTGCTAATTCTAGATTTAATTTTTTGAGGAATTTCCTATGATTTTCTTTTAACGATGCCCAGCTTCCAAGAGCGGGTAGGATGAAGAGATTATTCATTTTTGTTTTACGGCTGCTCACCGTGCAGCTACTATGAAGGTGTGCCACTTTTGGGGGAGGGCTACGAGTCGTTCTCTGACCCACGCGGTCACCGCCACTCCTCTCCGGTCTCTGGAGCGTCCTGGAGAGACAGCCCCGCTCCACGGGGGGAGTCCCTGATCACGGTCTCTCTGCGCGAGGAGCTTCCTCTCTGCTCCGATGGACACCCTCCTGGTGTCTCAACCCCCTGGGGTCCGAGCCTGCTCCCGCCCCCCACCCCGGGGACCCCTGCCTCACTCTGCTCTACACGCCATCAGGCACGCTCTCCTCCGGAACGCGCCACCCCCGCTCACCTCTGGTGGCTTCTTCCATTTCCCTTGCTGGCTCCGGCTCTGCCACAAGCTACACGTTTATGGAAAGTTGCCGCAAAGGTGTATTCGGTGCGATTCTGTCCCCGGCTCCCCTCCACCTCACCGTTCTCCCTCACGGGGTGTGACGCTTCTTGCGGGAATTCCCACGCCTACACTACGCCCCCGAGTTCCCTCCCACGCCGAGGCCTGCGTTTCCAACCGCCGGGAGGACATCATGACCGACCCCTCAAAACTGAGGTGACCCAGAGCAAGCTCCTCTTCCCTCCCTTCTGTTTGCTTCTCCCTTCCTTCTCTCAGTTTCCTACTTCTGTGAGCCTCCTCCCGGTAACCAGGACCAAAGTTCTCAGGGCCACCCCCCCTACCCCGGCCTTTCCCCAGGGGCCCTACTTGTCTGTTCGCCGACATCTCGACCTCCAGTCTCCCCACCCCTCCCGGCTAGACTTCTGCACCCCTTCCTAGTGAATCAGCTGCCGAGTTTCTCCGAATAAAGGCGGCAGGCCCCCCAAGAGAACTGTGTGTGCCCACGGCCTATCCCGAGTGCCTCCCTGCGGGACCCTTGCCCAGACCCCAGCTCCCCACAAGCTGACTTTGTACAGCGCCCAACCTACCGAGGCGCACTGGGCCAGGGCGGGTGTCCATCCATGTCTGGGGAACGAGTCGGCCGGTGTGCGCTCTGTGCCTGCCAGGCCTTTCGGGGCGGGAATTTGGGGCAATGCGCTTGAACAGCGGGACAAAACATCCCGGCTTCAAAACGAAAAACATTCTTCATGCTTTCACAAGTCACCAAACCTGTTTCCTGGTTTTTCAAGAAATGGGGTCACCTGGGCTTGGAACAGGCTGGGACCGTCCATCCCCTCATCGGATGGGTTTGCTCAGGAGAACGCGACACTTGGACGCGGGCGGGTGTGTTTACCGAGCAGGGGTTCAAGCCTCCTCATTCAGGGAAATTCCCCGTAATTTTCCTGCCGTAAGACTTTGCACTGCTGATGGAAGCCAGGCACCACCCACCTCATGTAAAACCACAGTGGCCGTGTCATTTAAGTGCCAAATTTGGGGGAATTTCAGGTGCCTAGTAAACTTCAGATTTCCCTCCATTAACAGCAGTGATTTAAAGAGGATCAGCAAATAGAGCCTGGAGTTCAGCTGACGGTAGCGTGGCCGCGTCAGTTTCGTAGCTGACAGACGTGCACAGCGGTGGAAGAGGCCCACGGGAGGCCGGGCGTGACGGGCGTGCGGAAGCCCTGTTGTCGTGGCAACTTTTTTTCTAAATCCAAAATTATTTCAAAATAAACTTCACATAAAAAATGATCGGCCCCCCCTCCCCACTCCGCGATGGGCAGAACGCTGAGCCCTTCACGCCTACGTCTCATTCCGGCCACGTGACGGCCGGTGACGCACACGTGTTACAGATTTCGCAGCTCAGCTCTACAAGGGCCAGAGGCCGCTGGACAGAGATGTCCAGGGGCGGCGCGGCCGTGAGCGTGGACGCGGCCGGAACACAGCCGTCCCCGTCTGCCGGGCCAGCCTGGGTTGCCACACCCTAGACCGAAGACACACATACGTACGTCCGCGTCTACTTCGGCCTGGCCCGTCGGTCCGGAACTCAGCGTGAACTCCCTTCTGAATAAACCTCCCTGGTTCCATTCTTCTCCTTAAATGTATTCACTCACGGGCTGCCCCTGCCACGCGGGCATCGGTGGCCCAGGTGTCCTTCAAGGCAGGACTGGCCGGCAATGCCCGGTGTCCCCACTGGACATGGCCCACTCGTCTGTGACAGGGCCTGGCCCCCTTCTTTTCCATCTTTCTGCTCCCGAGACCGCAAGCCCCCGGCGGGCAAAGCCTCACACTAGAACTAGCTCGCTCGCTCCCGCCCCGCCTGTGCAGGCACGTGCTGCCTGTCGAAGAAACGAGACTTACAACGAAAATCGAATCAAAGAATCGCAGAATCTTAGGTTTGTCAGAGGAACGACTGATAAGGAGTCACCGTCATCTCAAGAAGTACTTTAGAAATACACACTTCTGGGACGCCTCCCGGTGCTCTGATTCAGGAGGGCTGGACCGGGCCCGGCAGTCTGTATCTTTCAAAACTCTCCCATCCCTAATCCCAGGCGACCGTGTTGCAGTGCCGGGTTTGGGGTTTCGCCCAACAGACAAATACCTTCGAGAAACAGTCAACCTCTGCTCAAGAAACCCCAAGGTGGAGGAGCCCACTGCCTCCTGAGGCAGCCTCTCGGCGCCAAGTGTCGGTGTCGGGAACTCCTTCTCTATATTTGGACACGACGTGCCTCTTTGGAAAGTCACGGTTTAGATCCCGTTCCCTGGTACAACTAAGGAGACACCTGTTCCCTTTTCACATGACCACCAGAGCCATCAGATTTTCTAGAATCTTCTCTCTTCTAGCACAAAGGCACATAGTTCCAACAACTTTTTTTAATGAAACGCATTCTCTTATTATCCCATTTCAAAAGTGAAACTCAGAATTGGGCCTGGCGGGCTGAAGGAGCCCTGAGCATTTTTCGTGCTCCGGCCGTTTTCGTGAGGTAATCTAGGACAAGCGTTCTTGACCTTGGCTACGCACTGGAATCACCTGGGCAGCTTTAGGTCCAACGTCTCAGAGATTCGGATATAACTGGTCTGGGGTTCTGCCTGGCTATTGGGATGTGTTAAAGGTTCCAGGTGATTCTGATGAGCAGCCGATATCGAGAGCTACAGATACAGATGCTGGGTCGCCTCCACGTTATTCTGTGGACTCACACTGCCGCCCATTCACTCTGCCTTTTTGCCTGGAACCCCGGTCAGTTCCTCAGGCTGCCCTTGAGGAGATGATCGGGGGAACACAGCCGCAGACTTTTTACATTTGCTCCTGCTACGTGCCATCGATCTGGCCTGGGTCCATTGTTGCAAGGTCATGTCCCGTCCTGGAGCTTCATACTGTCTGCTCGCTCTCTCGTTTTGAGTCTTTTACATGCTTCTGCTTTCGTCGTGTAAAACATGAAAGTTTATAGATCTTTGAAAGGTCTACTGAAAATCCTCTGGGAAAGAAAAGACAGCGGCTGCTTTTTAGGCAACTGGATGTTCTTTCACAGGGAAGGACCAGACGCCAAAGACTTATGGTCACAGATAAATAAAGGGCGGGGCGTTCACTCCTCGTATACACTGCTCCCTACGGCTCCCTGCAGCTCTGTCTGGGGGCAGGGGCTAGCTGAAGCCACCATGCTGCGCTGCCAGGGGACAGCTGAATGACATTTCCCCCGTGTGGCCTCCCCAACATTATTTAGGTCAGCTGCCGTGCGGACCAGAGCCGCCACGGCGAGCCGGAGCCCACGGGGAGATTTGAGGCTATCTTCACGCCCATCTCGCTGGCCGGGGTTTCTCCAGAGTCGTAAGCTCTTTGGCTCCACTGCGAAAGCATCATCTAACCTCGTAGAAACGATGAGGCAACAGAACGTGGCAGAACTCAACCGAACGTCTCCAGGGAGACTCAGGGAGGTAAAATAAGAAGTTAGATCTTGTGGGATCTTTAATTTTGAAAAGAGGCATTTCTCTTACGTTCACAGCGCTAACCTGGAGCGTGGCTCCAAGGTGGGGTTTGCAACCCCTCCCCGTTTTCACTGAGGCGGTTTCTCAACCCTGGCTCTGCTCTCCTCCCGGGGGCATCTTGGGAACGCCCCCCACCTCCTTCTATTGCAGGCCGAGAGCTGCGCGTGAATTATCCTACGGCACACGCACGACGTTGGACACCGGCGCGTGGTCACGTCACCACACAGGAGAGCGGCCCTGCGAACCTGTTCAACGGACACTTGAATCCCATGGTCTGGGATCGCCTGGGGCGAGGCCACCTTATCGGGGGCTCCTTCAGGCCCCCCAGTCATTAAATGCCCCGAGACCACTTTAAAGCAAATTCTCACCTACAGTGAGGATACGGTATACAACTGCTTCTACCTCTGCCTAAAACACAAAAAGCTTTTGCTCTTTTCTCCTGGAATTTTTCAAATGCATGTTTAGTAGACAGTCAACTCTCTAAGAGTCTGCATGTTAATGGTCTTAAAAAAGAAAAACCAACTAAGAATTTTCTGGAAAGGTTGTACTTTACAGAACGCATCCTACAGCACACGAGGTGTTTCCTGATTTCTTGCACCACCCTCTACCTTCTCCCGGATTAATGTTTTATTCCGTATTAAATGGAAATGGACTTCATATTATTTTGAAGCAATCTGTCCACAGATGCTCAGATCACTTGCAGTCTCTCAGCTCTAACATGGCTATCTCTGTTGTACCTCATTTCACGCTGTGAACGTATCCTTAAGATACATTTCCACATGCGGGATTTAAGGACGCGTGTGTGCGTGGTACATAGGGTTCTACATTTTTCCAAGCGCTTCCTCAACACAGTGCAACGGAATCCTGAAAACTGCATGAGAGGGACAGATACTCAACAAACGACTTTAAACCAAGAGCCAGTGAACTACTGCCAACCCCCCTGGGAGTCCCTCCGTGCGCCTCGATCCTTTAAAACCCTCACCGGCTTTCCAGAAATCCCTACTATCACTATCTATATTTTGTGATGTTTACTTGAATTATAAGAAAACATGCATTTTGCAGAACTGTGACCTAAGGGGGAAAAATCCAGGATGAGATCTAAATCCACATAGAATCTACCTGGGAAATCTTTTTTTTTTTTTTTTTTTTAAAGTTTACTGACTTATTTTTGAGAGACTGCGAGCTAGTAATAAGCGGAGGAGGGGCAGAGAGAGAAACACAGAATCCGAAGCAGGCTCCAGGCTCTGAGCTGTCAGCACACAGAGCCTGACGCGGGTCTCGAACTCATGAACCGCAAGATCGTGACCTGAGCCGAAGTCAGGTGCTTAACTGACTGAGCCCCCCGGGCGCCCCCCAAGATAGAACTGTTACACGTGACTGTTGTACTCACCACAGGGCCAGTCGTTGTTCAGTCTCCTTGAGAAAACTTGTGTGAAATTTGTGCAAAGGTTCAAAATTCGGGAATATGAGACTTTTCAAGGCTTCGGGCATGGCATCCTCCTTGCTGACTGTGCTCTGAAACCACTGGAGTAAAAAGAAGACACACTTAGAGGTGTCAAGAGGAATGACTGCAACCGTCTGGAAGAAAGGCCACAGCCCAGCGTGCCCAGAGCACACGGGGCTTCACTGCTCAGTCTGCCGTGCTCGGGAGCAGCGGGGGCTTCTGGGCCTTATTGCTTTTCCGGTCTTCAGTTACACGGGGTGAGAAGCACCCGTCTATTTACCACTTCCTGCAATTTGTTACCAATCGGCCGTCGAGGCCAGGAGCAATCTCTGAAATGGGCAGTTACTGCGAATCGAAACTTCCACTTCGGCCAGCTCACTGGGTAACCGCTGCACCCGCTCTGGCTCAGTCCTGCCGGAACATCGATCTCTGCTTCTTTGTGAAAATGCTGAGCACCAACGAGGCTGCACCGGGGAGGAAAAGCCACGGCACCGGGGAGGAAAAGCCGCTCGTGAGGTGGGGCCGTCCCACAACGTTCCCCGAGCCCCTGCTCGGGGTGGGGTGCGCGGCAGGCACCACTCACGCTCCGGAGACACAGAAGCCCAGTGATTCCTACCCACCTCCAAGGTCTAGTTCTTTCCCGGGGTCCAGGGCCCATAAGGACATCTACGATGCTTTGGATTTGTCTCCCAGCCTGAACAAGACTGATTGCGGTAAATAAAAGGTAGTCTTTCAGGTGTGCCGACACGGCTCGATTTATTATCAAAGACGAAACGAGGCTTCTATTCACCTCTGGGCCCTCGAGCCCAAGTAGCTACCTTGGGACGAGGGGCAAAACCGAACTGCCCTGCGCGGGTGCACGCGCACAGCAAACTGTTCCATTTCCATTTTCTCCACTCCAGAAGCTTCCCTCCTTTGCACTTAAAAATCACAATCATACAAATTTTCATAGAGCATGTTGCAAATTAAACAGACTCTTACTGCCTCATTTCTATAACCCAGAGAACCCAATCCTTTTCCTTGGAGTCAGAGAACCCAACACTTAATTAGATCCAGCTTCTCTCTGGAAGCTGCAGAAGGGTAGAGGGAAATCATGGACTTGGATGCTTTAGGGGAAACGCTACACGTACCGACGTGATGACCTCAAGGTCTTTCAGGTACGTTCTCTCGGTGGTGGAGACTTCCTTGGCGATGAAGTATGCCTTGTCAGTCGGGAATCTCTGCAAAACCCATGGAAGAAACAAGGCAAGACTTAATCATAATCTTTGAGTAGAAGTCTCTAAGAACATCCTGATGAAAGCCATACGTTGCTAATTTACGATGTTTCATTAGCTGGGCTAATGGCTACATCAACTCTTACTTGTCCTCCTTTTTTGTGTGAGGAACGGGCAGAAGAAAGTGGATTTCCACAAGGAAAGAACCTGGGAAGGTTTCCTTCCACACAAATATTTCCCTCAGTAAAAACACCTCCATGGGCAGATTAGCCGCCGCAGAGAACTATCTGTTCAAAATTGGGCATCCAAAAATCTAACCAACTAGTAAAGTATCAGAGCGATGCAGTCTTCCAGGAACTAAAAGAAATAGAAACCACAGTGGCCTTTGTCCTGGGTGCTGGGAGCTGGTGGTGTTGGTGTTCAGGAAACAGAAGCTACAGTGTCTGTGGGAATATGTAGGGTGGCCAATCTGAGGGGACGAAGCGAGAGCAGCTGGTGACACCACTGTGACTCGATTCCCCGGAGGTTGTCGCTTAGGTGAGCAGGCACCTCTCCACAGGGGGCCAGCTACGGGTTTTGCTTTCTCTTTTAACGGTAAGTAGGAAGCAATCCCTTGTTGCTAGCAATCTTGCTGCTTCCACGAGAGTCCGCCCGACTCCGCCTCCGGGGACACACATGACAACACTGAACGTGGAGTCTTGAACGGACTCCTGTGCGCCCACGTTTCCGGCAGCAGGATTTGGGTCAACAACCCAACCGTCCATCAACAGAGGCACGGGAACGCAGTGTGGTCTAACCTACGACAGGGTATTCCTCCACCTTAAAAGGGAAACGGACACGTGCTAGGACACGGATGAGTCTTGAGGACATTTTGTCAAGTGAAAGCAGCCAGACCCAAAAGGACAAATACTGTACGATTCCTCCTGTATGCGGCACCTACGCGGTCGAACCCACAGACGCAGAAAGTAGAAAGGAGGTTGCCAGGGGCCGGGGAAGCGGGCCGGAGACTTAGTGTTTAACGGGGGCGGTTTCAGTCTGGATCGTGGCCAAGTTCCCGAAACGGACAGTGAGGATGGTTACACGACATTGTGAACGTAACAACGTCACTGAGCAGGACGCTTAAAAATGGTTAAAATGGCAAGTGTGTTTACTACTGCAATAATAATAAAAAAAAGAGTAACGTGCGTGTGCACGCAGGTGCCCACACCTTTCTCCGGCCTTCCTCCTCGTCGTCGGTGCGTGGGCACGCCTGGTCGTTCAGCAGCGGGCTGACCAAGGGCGAGGCCTGCTTGGTGTCGGGGCTCAGGTTGGGAGACAAGTTCACGTTGGCGGGCACGGCTCCTCCCTGCGAGCTGATGGACAGCTCTGAAAGGTGAGGGCTGCCAGTCAGGGAGCCTATTTGGGGATGAGAAGTATTAAAGAAAAAAAAAAAAAGTAATTCCTTCTGGGACCTGATGTCTACTTACAATTTTCCCCCGTATCAGATCTTGAGAACCTAACGTGCTTCACTCACTACTTTCTAGATTTTCTTTAAGTTGCAGCTGCCTTAATGCTAAAGATACGATAGCGTGAATGACTCCGTGGAGCCAGAGTCGCGTACTTAACGGTGAGACACAGAGCTCTGCCTAGGGAGCCGCTACAGCAGTTGAGAAGCACAGTGTGTCCCGCCCCCCCAACACGATCTTCATCTCCTGACTACTGCCTTAGCTTCTAAGAATTGCTCGAGAAAGAGTGTCTACACCACCAGGAGACGTGAGAAAGGACTAGAGAACAGAGCTATACTAAAAGGAGACTAAGTGGCTGAGGCACCCAGGGCAGACTACACCTTGTAACAACCAGGCTAAGTCAAGGAGACAAGCAGCTAACTCCCCCTTCTACAGAGAACAGAAGCAAGCTTATTATACCTGCTGATGGCCTTCCGCGTCTCTCTCACTGTTTGGGACAGAAACACTAACATCACATTCACGTGCAGAGGTGAGCACTTACAAATGCAAAGCTGGAGGTCATTACATTATCACAGTTCCCCTTGAAGAGTCCAAAAGTGACAGGTAATTTAACGATTCCTCTGAAAAGGACTTAATTCATATGAAAATGTAGAGTTACCTATTACAAGTCACCCGAAGGACGTGATGTGTGCATGAAACTCTTTGCCAACAGAATTTTGCAAGGATCAACCTGTAGAAGCTAAATGGGAGGTGTCAAAATCTGCATCTACCTAAGCGACTGCACCCGGCATGTTTATAGTTTGAATGCAGGTGTGCTAGGACCCATGCTAGGGTCAACAAAGTCAAAGCAGCCTGCGGTCTCGTCTGTCACCGGTATGAGGAAAGATGATCAAAATGCTTTCTCATTTTCCGACATGCAGTTTCAGCTCCTGGCTATTCCGCGAACTTGACAAGGATCTTGGAGACAGGTAGGTGCGATTTTCTGGGGCATATGTTTTCTTGACATCTATCCCCTCCCTCTGAACCCCTTCCTATCCACTTTGACATTACAAGATGGGATGGTCTCGAATGGAGGGTAGTGAACTTGATCACAGTATGAATGAACCAGCCATGAAAGACCACCAGCCCCCGGCCCGTCCCAGCTGGCCCGGCTAGCTGAGTCACTAACGCAGGCGTGAAAAGCCACCACACCCAGAAAAAAACAGCAAAAGGCAGACATCCTGCTACTGACTCTTGGTCAGGAAAATGATCCTCAAAGGAGATCAGAAACCGTGAGGAAGAGGCAGATTCAAGAAGTTTGCGTTTTAAAAATCCCTCCGCTGAAATCCTTGCATTTTTAGTACACACCATTGAAACGGAGTCCTGGCGTTAGACAAAGCCCCATTCGCCCCACGCGCCACCAGACCCAGCGAAACCCGGAGAAAAAGGCCAGAAATTGCTTCACAAATGTCAATTTTATTGACACCAGTGCACAACTGAATACAACAATTTGGAAAGAATTGGAACTTGTCAAATAGAAATAGTGACAACAATTAGAGCTGCAAATGTTTCAAGGTACTACACTATTCTCTTCTTTAAAAAAAAAATCACAAAAAGGCAAATGTCATCGCTACAAATAGGAAATTAGAAAAGAGAAAGTCTGGCAGTCTGTCTAGAGAGCAAAACATTTCATGCATTTGTGAGTCACTGTATCAGAATCACTTTTTATTTGTCCACCATAATCTGGCAAAATCTGGGGCTTACCTTCAGCTCTCACGCTGTGCGTGAGGTCAGGAGAGGCGGTTATTTAAGTGAGCACATGCAGGGCCTCGAGTTGGCAGTGACGTGGAACAGAAAAAGCCCTCACTTCACCAGTGAGAGTTGGGACTCAAGAACAAAAGAGCAGTTAGAAGGCTGGCTTGTAGGAGGCATGGGGAGTGGGGAGAACAGTACCGATTAGGCCCTGGACAGCACCCAGGAGCAGACGGAAAACCAACCGCCCCACCGCGGGGGAGAAAACGTGGGTGAACACCCTCAGGTACAACAGCTTCCGCCCTCCGAAGGTCAAAAGCTACTGCCCTGGTGAATTCCCCTTGGGGACGCTTCTATAGGACATAGACCAGGGCTCGAGGAGAGGTCTGTCCTGCCCAGAAGGCAGGGTACATTTCCGAGAAAATAGCCATCTAGAAGAATCCACACTGAACCACATCACAGACCGGATTGAGAAAACGGGGGCACTGGGAGCGAACTTCATGACAACCCATGTTCTTCCCAGGTCGAGGAAAGGACAGCCCTGGGTCGGCTACAGGTTGCTGGGTGACAACCTGCTGGATTCACTCATGCAGCCCAAAGATGTGTGTGACCAGCAACGTTACATATGCAACACACAGACTCGGGGGCTGACCGAGGTTAGGGTCGCCGATTTCTGTTTCCAGAGCGGCTACTTCAGCTGGCTTTGTGTCTACTTAGGACCTAAGACAGGAAGGCTGATGGGTGTATTTAACAGTAGGACCAATAAATCAATAAATACCAAGCAGCCTGGTCTAGAAACCTGTCAGCAATTCTATGCAAGGGAAAGGTCCAAACTCTGAAGTTCGAGTTTGCTCCTTTGCGCCGTGTTCACAGAGAATAGCCCCCTTCCTCCTCTTATAAGACAAACAACTCGAGACTTTGAAAATTTACAGGAGACACGGTCCAAACAAAAGTGTGTGGCTCATTTGCCATCCGGCAGTCAGTGAATTGTGCTGAGAAGGGTAATCGGTAGAATTTGGCAGCTTGATGAGAAATGAAAATTCTCTTTTGACTCTGAGTCAGAGTGCTGTGACAACTGTCTGTGCAGAGTGGTGTTCTCGTACGTTCCTTCCACCCTCTGGCAAGTGTGAAGAGCTGGGTGTTAAAGTCAGTGTCTATGGTTACAGTTATTAGAACTGCAGGTAACCAGTTCTCAGTGAAGGAGTCCATTTTACAAGAACAAACCAACATGGCCGCCCTGCACCATAAAACGAGCCGGCTCACCGCTCCGGCCTTAGCAGGCCTGTGTCCAAATCACGCAGCTGGCTACCGGCTTCGAAGGCACAGCCCCGGGAGGCAAGGAGCGGAAACTGTGACCCACCCCGCTTCACTGCGATCCGTGAACTCATTAATGCCTGGCTAGTTTTATCATGTTTTTTTTTAATCTGTGATAAATTGACACAAAGTAGTTTCTTTCAGCAATAGGCTCTAGGCAAATAATTTTGGGGGATCTTTCGAGAAAGCACCTGGATATTAAGGCAATAATGTGGAAAGAAGTTTAAAGAGCTTAGAAAAAAGATCAGTTACACTCCAGAGGTCTGGAAGCTTTGGATTTTTTTAAAAATTATTTTTCCTATTTCCAGAAGTTGCCCTGCATTTTTAAAGGTATGCACTTATATTTCCATTTAATAACTCTCAAATCCTTTACCTCTTCCAAAGGATCTCCTGCCCTGCTGTGTCCCATCCCCTACTCCCACCCGCCACCATTAATCTGTGTCGAGAGGGCTGAGTTTATGTCACCCCCGTTGACTGGAAATGCTACCATGAATACTGCTCTCAAGGGAGGCGTTTCTGGTAATTGCTTTTAAAAATCCTTTTAAGTATATGCATTCTCATGGCACAAACAATTATGGAACTTCAAATTAGCATGGCTATATTTATGGGCTCAATTTATCACCCAGCTGAGAAATTTGCTTACCGTCTCTCTTTAATGTAAAATACATTCATAAATCTTCCCTCCTGTGCAGCATCGCCCAGACTGTGGCGTCTCCTGACCAGCCCCTTGTCACAGGTACATAAACAGCAGGAACACAGTCTATGACCGACAAGGCAACCTCAATGCCTGACTCCCCCCTTTTTGGGATTGGCCGCAGCTGCACCTCCTCTGATTGTATTCAAAGCTTAAGGATAAACTCACATAAATTCTGGGAAGACAGAACTTTCTACTCTATTTTTCAAGTCACATAAAATGGCATTTCGAATACGTGGTTGTACTTGTCCTGTTTTTTAAAGTGGTCAATTCGTTATTGGTAATCTCCTTTTTTTAAAGAAGCTATTTGTCCTAGAAGGTGTTTAGAAACCCTGATAATCATTTTAAAAATAGTAATCCATAGCAGGGTTGTCAAATATTTAAATATTTGAGAATACGGACTGCTTTCTCAGTTCCTCTTTTCAAAATTTTCAGAAGTACAACTTCAAAAGTATCTGTGCTGAGGCTTCCACACGGCCCCCCAAAGACAGTTACCCAATGAGCTTCTACATGCCACTCATCCGTCACCATTTGTCTCCTGGTATTTGGTTCTAAAATATAGATTTTATCTCTGCATACCCAGAGTGTGTTCCAAAGGCACATGTAGGAAATAATGATAGATGTAGGTTTTCATGGATCTTTAAAAAGGCTCTTTTAAAATCCATCATCTCCCTCTAAAAAAGAATACAATGAACTCTCTCTGGAGGTTGTCTGCATTTGAAAGCCAGTTATCATAAAAGGTCAGTATTGAGTCGGAAAATGGATGGTTTCCTGTGTAGACAGGATTCGCTCTACGGTAACTCGGGTGGGTCCGCCCCAGTGGAGGAGGTGAAAGGAGCCGGCAAGGCTTTACTCAATGACAAGGTCCCACGAGAAAAGCTAGTTTATAGGATTACCAACCACAGCGGTGCCGTCCTTTTCTTGCCCACGGAGGGTGCTGAGGGCAGTGTGTGTATGTGCTTCTTTCTCAGACCGAGGTCCTTTAAACACGGTTTTACAAGCAGCTAAGCACCAACCTCAATGTTCATCATCCAGCAACTCAGAAAAGCAACAGCAATGCCACGTGCGGAAAAATAAAGATAAAAATGCTACCCATGGAGGAATGAGAGAGAATGTTCTAGCGTGCTCGTCCTTATGGGAAAAAGAGAGGGGAGAACTTCCCTCTGTTCAAACATGGTGGTGGTGGTAGAGTTTGGGCTGGGGAACACGGTGCTTCGTGCCAAGGAAAAATACCATCTCGTACTCAGGACAAAGCTTCAGCCGTCCGTGGGAAAGAACAGTTACAATTGACAGTTTTTACAGCAAGATACCTGTTAGGACAAGTAAAAGCCTCTTCGGTTTAGATTAACAAGAGATATTAATATCGTGCACACACCGTCACAGGAGTTTGGCCTTCCATGCTGAAAGAGCCACCAAGCTCATTGTTATTGGAGAAGCCGGCACCCTTCCCGGTGGTATAAATCCATGCTTTATTGAGATGCTGCGCTCTGAGGCGGTGGAGAGAAGAGGAGACCGGACGGCATCTGTGGGAGCCTACATTCTGGGGACACGGCAAAACTGCAAACAGCTTATCGGCAAGGAGTAGCCGACTGGGGCTGAGCGGGGCGGGGTCTTCTCTACCCGCCCACTGACAGCCCCCCCCCCCCAAGTCAAGGGCACTCCTTCATTCTCTTACATAGATGCCAACTATGGAAAGCCTTCTAGTCCCGTGTCGATTGACGATCCCAGTCAGAACATGAAGCCGATCCCGTGACCAGGTGTCCGAGCTCCCCTAGGCAGGCCACTGCCACAGATGCCCTCCGTTTCCGGGAGACCTCTCCCCCAACTACAGTGATCCTGCTGGCTTCCGAAGAGCTCCCTACCCCCAGGCGCCCGCAGGGCCGAGTGCGGGCTGCTTAGCAGGCGCCATCGGAGAGGCCAAGTCTTCCGTTCGCCTTGTGCTGCGCACCCTCTCAGTGAACTAGGGTGGCACCCGGCACGCCTCCCTGTTGGAGCTTGCGGTCTAGTGAGCAGGATCACTGTATTCTAGAGGAGACAGGTCTTCTACGTACAAACTGGTATTCAGCAGTGTTAAAAAGAAAAAAAAAAAAAAGACATCAGACAGTGCTCCAACAATGCAGGGAACAGAAGGTACACCATGCTCTGAGGATAAAGACGGAACGTTGGGGGGCGGGGGAAGCTCTCTCTCCTAGTTCGGTACATGCTGACAAAACAGTGCATACAATGGAACAACAGAAAAATGTTTTCTCGAATTTATTAAACAAATGACAAAAATGAGAATGAAATCCCCAGCCTTTTCTGTTTTAAAATTTGGTGTATTAGAAATTTTTAAGGAAGTATTTTATCTGTAGTAGTAAATACACACACAGCAAGAACAGAAGCGAACTGGATTAATAAAGTAGGCCAAGCTTGTAAAATCTGGTTAGTCAGGGTTTCACGGCAACTTTCCAGGCAGAAAGGGGGTGAGCGTGAGGGACTGGACTTAGGTGCGGATGGGGGGGAGGGCAGCAGGTGCGTGGTCTTCGCTAGAGAAGGCCTACCTTCTGTCTGTCTATACGTCACTGCAAGCAGACCCGGGAAAAAGGAGTGGTCAGCTTAGTTTCATGAGTCAAAAAGCTTGTCCGTGAATTAGCGACACGCCAGTCACACCACTGCAGGTTCCAAAATGGACCTTTTCCTGTTTGCTAATTGTGAGCCGGGTAACAACCCAAATTCGTAACAGAGCAGAACTCCTGCCTGCAGACTCCGCATACCACTTCCCAGCTCCAGCTCTTACTCAAAGGTAGAACGAATCGCTGTTTGATGCTTTTTACTAAACGCACACACACGTGCATGAACGCACACGCCGTCCTCGCCCCGTCCTCAGTGCCCTTGGTCTGTGTTGCATCTTGCAGGGATTTGTATGTAACGATCGTTCAATACTCTGAGACCCTTGCGCCTGGCCCGGCAGCAAGCTCGAGTACCTTCCGGCGCCATTTCCGAGACAGCATTAATGGCACCGGCCTGGGAGCTAACCTTTCACACCGGCTCTCCGCTCCACACACAGATCAGACGTCTCGTGTCCACAGCTGAGTTTTCATCCTCCCTACTCTCACAGATAAAGCCACCCGAGACAGTCCAGAGTTCACCTGATCTAGAGCCCGTACAAAGACACAAATGAGCTGCCTTCCCCAGGAAGCTGCAATCAGACAAACACCAGAGGCCAAAGAGACGTCAACGGCCGTGTCCAGGCTCAGCTGTGGTATCTGCAGTCCAGGCTGAGGTGATTCTGGACACATCAGTCTCTCCCACTTTGAAAGCTTTTGGGAAAGGACTGCCCACTTCTTCCCCAGCTTCCACAGGGGGATATTTGCTTTCGCCAGAAAAGAAGAAAAAAATCCTTTGTGTTGAAAGGGTCAATTACATGTTTTGGAATGAAGGACTAATTTTGGGGGGGGGGGGGTCAAAACAAGACTCCAGACACCAGCTCCCAAACATAGTATAGCATACGAATCAGCACTTGTGACTTTTGTTCCTAAGGGGATTACCTGCAAATCTCTAGGTGATTCAAGGGGATAAATAAGTAGCTCCCCTCAAGGATGGCTCCACACCACCGGCAAGCACACCACTTCTCATCTTGGCTACCCAGGACACAAGGCCAGGTCAAAGTGCATTTTTTTTTTTTTTGCTTTTCATTATTATTATTAATAAAAAGAGAACTGCTACATTAAGGGGCATGCTTATTCCGATCCACGAGTCCTGGCTTCATTTTAAAAGCCGGCAACTGGTGTTAGAGGTAGGCGCACGAGCATGCGCCACAGAGTTCGGTTCCCTGGACTGAATTTCACTCAGCTCGACAGAAACAGATGGAATGAAACTAACGAGGAAAAAGCAGCACCAGTCAATTCCCTAATGGCACCGAGTCAAGCTGTGAATCACTTTCTGCTCTGGAGGGTGACGCCCGTACGGATGCGCCTACGGACTTGGCTAACGTAGAGCCCAGACGGCCATCGGCAGTGGACTATTCAGAAAACATTCGCTTCTTCCGGGTCCAAAAGCAACTTGCTCTACACTGCAGGGACTGCAGACAGATTATTTTGCAGTTGGATTGGTAAAATTTTTAGCAATGAGGTGGACTCATCCCATGAAACCAGAGGAAGGCCAGCCAGTCTTGGAATAACTAAGCTCTTAACTATCAGAGAAGGAAGGTTCCCAGGCTACAAGAGAGAAGATCCAGAAAAATGAGTCTCTCTTAGGAACACAACTCCGAGATCTCTTTCAAGTCTGCTACTAAGAATAAGGGCCTAAGAAAAGAGTGATTAAAATAGAATAAACTCAAAATAAGCCCAATGATAAAGGGGGGGGCCCCAAATTTCTTAATTTAAGGCAGGGCCAATTACTGACTAATGACCACTGTACCAAACCCATTCTGTGCTGAATACGGGGCAACATTTTAAGCGGAGAAAGTGGACTGAAAGCATGTGAGCGCTGATTACAGACACAAAGAGGAAGCTATGTGCACGTCTGAAGGTTTTAACAACATTTACAAAGAGTTTAATGTTACTAATTTTTCCTTCTTTTGGATACTGCTTCACAATACAATCAAAAGGATTCCAGAGTTCATGGGCAAGTTGAGTTTCTGATTCAACTGAGGACAGAACGGATCCTGTATACTTAGTGCAAATTTCAAGAGGCTCACGCTATGTTTTAGTTTTGTGGGCCTGGCTCTTTCAGCGTTGCTTGGCTTGAATCTTCAAAGAAGGTCTTGAGGATAAAATCAGAATTACCCACATTGTAAGTGCAGGCCACATGGCACGACGTGGAGATAAATCTGTGAGAAATTCCCAAACACGAGTCACATGTGTGGGGAAGATTCTGGCCCACAGACTTCCTTTAATTAAATGCCTGTCTAATAAAATATCGTCAATGGCGTACAGATGCCTGTCCAAGGAGCTGGCTCAGTTTGCTCTAAGTTCCGGAACCCATTAAATGCATTTCTTCATGCTAAAAGAATTCCTTGCCTTTTATTTTGCCCTGAACCAGCAGCAACAAAAATTAACCACAAAAGGGGCTACAATTTACATGCTTTGAAATACCATCTAACAGAAGATATTGATACAAGGAGGCCCCAGTAGGTCTGGTGGCGTGGAGATTTGTTTCTAGATATGGTTTGTCTCATCTCCGAGGCCTTTTGGGATCATTTCAGGGAGCAGCCATTGCCTGCCTCAGACCCGGATGGACCCCCTTACTGATTCGGGAGACCACTAGGCTAGCAGCTTAGAGAACCAGATGGACAGGTCTCGGCAAACCCTTTGGAAACTGGAACGAATTCTTTACACCCCACTCCGCTCTGTTTTCGCTGCACTCTCGGTTCAACTCTGTGCACACGTGTGCCCTTCTCTGCCACAGAGGGAGACTCCGGATGCCAGGCAAAGACATAGGGAAGCAGAGTGTGACATCAGGCGGGGGGGTGCGGAAGGTGGGAGGCTGCAGGCCTTCCCTGACCTCTGCACCGCGAAAGACCTCTGAGAACTGGCTCCACCAGGCTCCAAGAATGCTTCTATTTACCCCCGCCCCCACCGACACTTAGAATCTTTATTAGTGCAGGGCAAACTCCCCCAGAGGCAATCAGTGAAGATTCTCAGCACTTGAGGCTCTGTGGCTTTGGAAGGAACCACACCCCTTCCCTTTTAAGCACCACTAATCACCTGGGGGATGCTGCTTTCACAAATACTGGCCAAGCAGCTGGTACCAAAACCACCAGAGAAAAACGTTATCAGCAACCCTGAAAGTGGAAAGTTTGTCAATACAGAACTGAGTACGCTACAATCGATCAGCTGTTTTTAAAATACTTCAGATTACAAAAAAAAATCACTCCTTTAGCAAAAAGCAAAACAAAGTAATTACTGGAGCATGTTTTGCTTTGGAGCTTTGCGTGTGATGAGTTGCACTGTATGCTGGGTACGTTAATACCCACTGCTCATTCAGACTGCGTCATCAGACTGCTGATTAGAGGTAAAGAGAAAACTCATTTGAACAAATCACCTTCACAAAGAAACCACAGGATTCCAAATGTGACTCTGCTTAGCTCACATTTGACTAAATATTTATATAGCAAATGGACATGTCTAAGTCCAGACCAGAATACGCAAAAACATGTTCTAAGTGCAAAAACCCCACAATAGAAAAAGCAGTTCTTCCTACGTTTTATGCATGGACTGTAAGTGCCTAAGTCTACACGATCCCTGGTCTCATCTGATTTTAATTATTAATCTGTACAAGATTCTTCAAAATTAAAGTACTGAATCAAGAGGGTCCTATTGCACCGAGATGTCACATGGACTAAAGCTGAAGGCTAGGGGTCAACGTTCCCGTTTTGAGCTTTGTCACGCAGCGGGTATAGGACTGCGGGAAGTCTCCTGACTTCGACAGACAAGGCTTGTCGTCCATAAAACTGAAGGTTTACCCTAGATGATTTCAAAGGTCCCGTCTAGTTTTAAAATTCGGGGACTCTGTTAAATACATAAATCGAAAATAAGACATCAATAGACTACTTCAGTGAACACCTTTCAAACTATCCAGTAGTCAGTTTGATTCATCAATCATGCACTGAATCAAACAATCAGGAAAAGGAAACGGAAAAAAAGTTTGTATAGAAATGGGTCAAATTTTCAGAGATTTTAAAATCAACTTGTCAACATTCACGTGGACCGATCCGATAATCATTTGTGAGCTACAAGGTCAGTCAATCCTTCTCTTTGTTACACATGGCTGCCAAATTCTACCCCGCTTCCTAAGCACACATGGTAGCTCTCCCCTTGTGACAACATCACACGAGTCTAGTAAGGCCATTGGTATGGTGGCACGCCGTGTCACTGTTCAAACTCTTTCCAATTATTTGGTAGTTACTTAGGATCTAAAAATCTGATTCTACGATTCATCTTCTTTAAAAAAAAAAAAAGTACCAAAGACTGAAAAGTACCAAAGAACAGGCACCAATTAATCAAAGTATTTCACGTGTGATGCTTTCCTTACTCTGCAAGCAAGCCAGGAATTTATTCCACTAGATTCTAGAAGGCAACCTTGTCAGGCTGAGGAGTGACCCTGACTGCCCAGCAGAACCATCTGGGGAATCCAGGTGGCCCCCCGCTCCAATTAGACAGAAGTTTCTAAGAGCAGGGCCCAGGCAGCACTGATTTTTAAACTGCCCCAGGTGACTCCCGCGTGCAGCTGAGCCCCTTTGGTCTACAATGCAGGAACGCGGAGTGGAAAGGCACTGGCAGAGGCGGGCAGGATTTAAAAAGAAATCAATCCTCTCACTACGTACACATTTTCCTGCACAGAGAGACATCTAAAAGTCGCTGTTCCCAAGAGAAGACCCTGTTCACACGAGTGTGAAGGTTAAGACCGTACACCATAACCAAGGGGCAGCGATCTGGAAAACGGTTCTTCTCTCTGCTGGGCAGGAGTCAAAGGAGGGCCTGGTGACAACTGTGCCTTCTGTGAGGTCTTACTTTGCCCTGACTCACCAGTCAATAGCATGTCTGTGTTTCAATTAGAAGTTCTGACAGCCAGAGTTAGAGCTTCTTAAAACACAGCGAACACCTCGAGCCACGGATGCAAACCCAAGCCAGACAGGAATCCCTTGTAAATTACAGTTCCACCTGACAGCTTTCACATCGTTTCACGTGAAATCTGGAAGAAGAAATAACTCCAAATTCTTCCTCTTAAAATATTCATTATTCTGGACTAAGCTTTCACTAACACTTAATCTCAACCAGCAATCAACTTACATTTGGTCTTGAATTCTGTCAATCCCTCATTTTTCTGAGGCTCAGAAAAGCAGCACCTCCTTTTAAAGGAGGGGGGGAAAAAGTAAAACCAACACCATCTCAACGGTACTTCAGTCCAAACATTCAATCAACAGGAGCGTGATTTGCGTACAAACTCAACACACAGAGAAAATTTCCGCATAGACAGGACACACTGTACACACGATCAGATCCATAATCAAGGATTTCTTCCTGGCCTTCCATCAGAAAGATTAACAAGCTCCTGGGAGACTGTCCTTACTGCCTCCCTTGTCCACCTTTTTTGGAAAGCATACTGTGCGAAGTTGCATTTTTCTTAAAGATCTGAGAGTCAGGCATACCCTACCCAAACGTGCCTGTCCAAAACTTCCTCTAACAAATGTTGATTAACGAGCCACTAGCACAGATAATCTCCCCTGAAAACCTGGACTCAAGACTCCACGTTCCCCACACTTGAAGCCCCGCCCTCTACTCATCCCCCTCTTCCTCCTCCTCACTCAGGTGCAGGCCAATCAGGGGCTTCTTACTCCTCAGCATGGAAGGGGAGCTCAGCACTGCGGGGTTGCCAAAGGTGAGTGGCTGGCTCAGATGGGCCACCATTTCAGAGTCTGAATCGCTGGATTCAGTCCCGCTGCTGGTGGAGCCCTCGGTCACCTGCAGGGGCGCCCGCTGGTCTGCCGCGCCGCGGGCACACAGGGACCGCACGACAGGGATCTTTGAGGTGGGACCCACCTGAGGTGCACCGTTGGCCAGCATTCTGCCTGCGGAAGCAGCCAGGCTGGCCGGTCCTCCCCTTTCAGGGCCATCAAGCCCATCCACTGCCTCTGGGGCTGATGCCACCTGGCTAAGGATGAGCGGATCTGTCTCTGACTTATTGTAGCGACTGGGAAGATTCCGTAAGTACGGCCTTTGCAGGCCGGGGGAAGAGTTTTCGTCAGGAGGACCCTGGCTTGGGAAGGGATCTTCTCTCATACTCTCCTCTCTCGGGTCATGTCCGTTTTCGGAAACATAGCCTTGAGACCCCGTCCTGTCCCAACTCCTACTTGGACTCGACCGTCTGCTACCGGGAGACCGAGGGGTGGCCGGGGGACTGCGACCGCCCGAGCCCCTGAACAGCTCGTCTATCAGGGAGCTATGTCTCGGCAGTCTGGGGCTCCCACTCATATCAAAGGTCAGGTCCGCTGAATCATCATCGACGAACTCTCTGGAAGAAGGCCGGGAGGACTTCACGGAGGGAGGGGAAGCCCTGCGCCTAGCCTCTGTCCGCCGCTCATCCCCGGAGAGCAGATAAACCCCACTGGTCAAATCACCCTCATAATTGTCATTTGTTTGGGCCTGGGACGCTTGCTCCCTGAGCAGGTCGGATTCACTATCTACGTCACTGCAGTCAATGAAAGGAATGGAAGTGCTGCTGCCTCTGGCAGCCCTGGATGCTGGACCTGTGCTCGGCTGCGGGGGCTGAGCTTTACTCTGCTGGGTCCTATCCTTAACGACCTCCTCCTCTTCGTCGGCCGGCGCCCGCGGGGCTCCGTCCGCCTTCCCGCCGCCCGCGGGGCTCTGCGGCAGCGCGGGGCTCTGGCGCTCTTCGACGGCCGCGGCGCTCGGCTCCACTCGCTGCTGGCCGCCCGCGCCGCCTGCGGGCTCCGCGCCTTCTCCGGGCGGCAGGCTGGCACTCTGCTGCGCCTGCGCGGGGCGGGGCGAGAAAGGGGGAGGGTTACGCGGGAGCCGGAGGGGCGGGGCTGCCAGAGTCCAAGTTAACAACAAGGGGGCCGACAGGCTGCCCTCCACAGGGCACCGTCAAAACCCAGCCGGTGAGCAGGCGCTCCCGAGTGCGTTTGGTCAGCATCCAGAAAAATTCTCTGACCATGCAGGGTCCCCAGCAGCGCAAGTGGGCCATGGCCTCTGCTCTCAAGGACCCACGGTCTCATACTGGGTTTCCAAAGTTTCCGTGGGGCAACAGAGTCCTTGTAACCCACAGGGAGGGCTGGATGGGGAGAGGAAGAAAGAGTGGGCGGGGATTGGAAGAAAACACAGCGCAGCTCCCCGAAAGGCAAGTTGACATGGATTTCAGACAAATGACAAAAAACGTCTTTGTTTATACTTCCTAAGGGAGGAGCAGACAGGTTAAGCACTCTATTTTTAGGCGCACAAAGAAAATCTTCATGCTCTTCCCCAACAAAGTTCTTATTCTCTTGTAGAGAAAACCCTGAAAACACGTGCAGAGGCCAATTCAAGAGAAAATGAGCTCTCCTCACCCTCAGGGCAAGAGTGATCACGTCTCTTGTGGCCAGTTGTGGTCACTGCCCTGTAACAGGAGCCCTGGGAACTCACCGCCCAGCCTTGTGCCAATAAAGAGATCTGACGTTGATCCTGAAAATGGGAGCTACACCCATCAGGTGCGAAGGAGGCCTCAATCTCTCCACACCCATTCTGCTGGCCCCTGAACTCCTCTCTGTAGACTCCCATGGATGGTTCCACTCCTAAGCTGAGTTGGGGCCAACAGAGCAAACTTCTCTGGGCAAAAGGATGGGATGGAGGACAGGGAGTCAGCTGGGAAAGGACCCGCTCCAGGGCCTGCTGAGCCAGGCAGGGGTGCACACGGCACAGAGCCTGTGTGTGCTCAAAGCCAGGGCATACGACTATACTCTGTTCTCCAAAAGGAAACCCCAAAGGTGAAGGGCAAATAACTCAGAAGCATACTGCGACAACACAGTACTCAGCAGAGAAAGTTTGGTAAAAAAGAAAACAAAAAAACCACAGTTCTAATAGTCACTCAGCATCACTGACTTGTCTTGGCACTTCTGAACTCGGCTCTGTGGGCGGTGTGGCAAGGCTTCTGATGGACTGGACCTTGCTGTGCTTCCTGCGAGAAATCACAGAAGACGGCCAAAGTCAGGTAAGCTGTCCTCTTAAATGAAAAATAACAGTCTTATGCCTTCCTCAATATACAGACACCTAAAGTAGTGTGTACGGACGCTCGCTGGGAACAGTCATCCTTCCCATAATACTTACAGGGTTCGGGGGTTACTTAAACCCTGAAAACATTCTCGGCAATCCCCTGCTCTTGTTCAAGTGATACAGTACGCTGGTCAGGAACGCTAGCCATGGAGTGTGACCTTACTAGTGAGAGGCCAGTCCCTGGGACGGAGAGGAGGCTGGGCCCGAGGATGCTCTGAAGGGCAAGTTCAGGGCTGGCAATATGAAAGCAATTCATGTATCCTGGCTAATGGTTTTCTAGATCAATTCTATAATAGAGGCGACTGCTTCTCATCAGCTAACTCTTTCCCGGGGTTGAGTTCAGAGAAGGCCCGGCCTGTGAATGAACTTACAGATTCAACAGGACAAGGACCTGGCTTTAATGCCACTAACACCCTCCTTTATCCGTTCCCTGCCTTAGTCTGTCGGTGCCCTCCTCCTCCTCAGGAACAGGCCTCAGAAACTTCCCAGGTGCTCAAATCATGACACTATAAACAGAGGGATTAAACGCTAATGTGCATTCGGCTTTCTTCGAAATACTCCAAGTATACAAGGATGGTCACAGCAGCAGGTTTGTGTCGGCCAACGTGAATCAAAATACCAAGCAACCTGAATGTTTATCAACAGAGAATCAGATAAATAAAATATTTTCACAATACTGAAGAACACCAACATAGATGTCCAAATCAAGGCAGGGTTTAAAAAGCAGGATGCTGGGTGGCTCAGTCAGTTAAGGGTCCAACTTCGGCTCAGGTCGTGATCTCACGGTTCGTGAGTTCGAGCCCTGCGTCGGGCTCTGTGCTCACAGCTCAGAGCCTGGAGCCTGCTTCGGATTCTGTGTCTCCCTCTCTTTCTGCCCCTTCCCTGCTCATGCTCGGTCTCTCTTCAGAAATAAACATTAAAAAAAATTTTTTAAATAAAAAAAAGATGTAGAATTACATACAGTGTGATCCTAGTTAAATCAATGAAAAAGTACACCCAAGAGAAATCCTGCTTCTTTTTGTAAAAATGCATAAACAGGTATAAAAGAAGTAACATGAAGTTGGCAGTTGTTGCCTCTGGGAAGGGAGAAGGGAAATAACGAAGGTGGCTGTTGGTTAAAGGGGTTTTAGCCACAGCTGTCACAACAGTAATTACACGCAAAAGATTAAAAAACAACAACTCAGAAATAAGGAAATGCAGACGTTTGCTGTGTTCTCTGTACTTTACTGTAATTTTCAGATGTATTAAAATATAAAAAAGAAAAATGTTTATAAAAAATGCACATGCGCCCAACAGCCCTCAGTGCAGCACGGCTCAGCCCTTTTATCTTAATCTCTGGTCCTCCATTTCTCCCCTCTCAAAGCCTCGCTCAGGGCAGGGGGGCTTTGATGCTGGTCGACCGGGGCCTACTTGCCAGCTCGGACACCCTGACTTCTTTGAGCTACAGTGTCTCCCTCTTTATAAAGGGACCAGGAGAGAGGCGCCTGGGTGGCTCAGTCAGTTAAGTGTCTGACTCTTGGTTTCGGCTCGGGTCATGATCTCACGGTTCTTGAGTTCGAGCCCCGCGTCGATGATATGGAGCCTGCTTAGGATTTGCTGTCTCCCTCTCTCTCTCTGCCCCTCCCCTGCTCACAATCTCTCTCTCAAAAATAGATAAATAAACATTTAAAAAAAGGGACCAGGAGAGCAGTGACCTCACAGAACTGGTATGAAGACTGAAGTTAGTGCATGCAAAGTGGGTGTAACATAGCAAGAGCTGTAGGCATTCCCTAACGACAGCAACACATCCTGCTTCTCATCCAAGCTGTATTTAATTTAAAAGTTTTCAGAAATACTTTCCATTCAAATCCCAAGGTACTTAAGGACAAAGAGAAGAGTACGTTTTTACTGTGCTTTATCCCCACTGCGAACCCCCGTTCCTCTTCTTCCTCACTTGGCCCTCTCGGTCTGTTCACATCTCCTCTTACCCGTGAGGAAGCGCCCCGGCCCTCGAAAGTTCCTATCTGAGACTAAACCGGCCCGGGTTGACTGTGAAGCACTAATACGGTAATTCGCCAGGCCTGCGTGAAGGCAGATTCAGGAGTAAAGCCCGGGAGAGGACGACTCTCGTCAAGTCGAAGTAGCATCGAAGCTTCTCTTACCTTTCAAACTGCACTTTCTTATGTCCTCCTTCTTTCACGTAGTCGAGAACCTGCTTCTGAGTCCGACCGCTAAAGGGAAGACGACGAGAGGGAAGAGAAGGAGACGGCAAGGGATTCTCATTTACACACACGACGCCCCGCCTCTACCTCCCCTCCTTCCGCAACTGCGAGATGCGTGGCCTTTCTCAGCAGTTCTAAGAGAAACTTGAGTTTCTCTAAGAAAAAGGTGTGTCCATTCCATTTCTTGGCATTTCCCTTATAAATAATTGTGTGATTATTAAGCCGCCATCCCCAGTTAGCGTCTACATGCTTCGAGGACACAGGGATAATTTTGCTCGCGGTCTATCCCGGACGCCTGGCACAGGATTTGCCACGAAGGAGGCACTCCGAGGTTTGCTGGAAGCGGGGAGAGGGTGAAGCGACGCCGGGCGAGTGTACCCAGCACTGCAGGAGGCTACGACACATGTTAACAAGACACTCGCTTCTCCAGAGAAAGGAAATCCTTTCTGAATCAGAGGGTCCTGTTTGGAGTTTGCTGTGGCGGGGCGAACGGCCTCTTGGCCAAGGTTCGAACAGGACCCAGCGAGGAGCTGCCAGGAGTTGCCGGAATGGCCGCGTAATCACCCCCTCAGCCACAGCTCCCGGAGGCCGACTGTCCACTCATCTCCTCGCTGTCCTGTGCAGCAGCAGCGCCCGGGAGGAGGCGAAGGGAAGTCTGGGGACACACGTTCCCACGGCAGGACGCGAGAGGTGTGCGGTGGGCTCCTTACCTGAACCGGAATGACGAGCCTCGACTAAAGAGAACGGGCTTGGGCTTTGGTTTGGGCTCTTCGAAAAGTCGAAAAAAGGCATGATGTTCAACACAGATTTTCCAGAACGACTTGCAAAAATCCCGACTGGCCATTAGAAATTCCAAGGTATCCTGGTACGAACTCTAAAAAGAGAAAAGACCACTTTTTTTTCCCCCAGGACCCACAGACATTAGGCTGACACAGGAGAAAAGGGCCAGAAAAGAAGTACGTCCGATAAAATTTCAGTTGTGCATTTTCTTATCCCATGACCACAGATTCCCGTAGTTAGTAAAATAGAGTTGCTCCTAATAACATCCCGTCGTCATTCAGCCATTCTCCCCTCAGAGTTCCTCAGGGGAGCTAACAAAAAATGGGCAATTCGGGGCGCCTGGGTGGCTCAGTCGGTTAATCGGCCAACTTCAGCTCAGGTCATGGTCTCACGGTCTGTGAGTTCAAGCCCCGCATCGGGCTCTGTGCTGATGGCTCATCAGAGCCTGGAGCCTGCTTCAGATTCTGTGTCTGCCTCTCTCTCTCTGCCCTTCCCCTGTTCATGCTCTGTCTCTCAAAAATAAATAAACTTTATTTAAAAAAAAAAAGGGCAATTCTCGGAACTCCTGACATTTCTCGTGACAGAATTCATAAACGAGTTTTGTTTATGTGGCTTATATTTCCTTTTTTTTTTTTAAGTTTATTTATTTACTTTGAGAGAGATGGACAGTGAGCACAAGCTGGGGAGGGGCAGAGACGGAGCGGGAGAGAGAGCCCAAAGCAGAATCCATGCTGTCAGCACAAAGCCCGATGTGGGGTTCACACCCATGAACTCTGAGATCATGACCTGAGCCGAAACCAAGAGTCAGACGCTCAACCGACTGAGTCACCCAGGCGCCCCTAGATTTTTCTTTAAAAAAAAAAAAAATCCAAGTACTGAAATTCCTACTTTGTCTCCTTAAAATAACTGAACCACACTCTTCTTTCTGTTTTCACCCTCCTGGCTTATGCCAACTCTGCCTAGTGGTCTTACGTCCCTTCTCTGGCAAGCAGCATATGGCTCAAACCTCCAGGCGGCCCCACAGACCACCCGGGAGGGAAATAATTTTTTTTTTTCCTGGAACACAAAAGTGTCACTTAAGGCTGAAAACGTCATGTCCTTTGATTCTGGAAAGGGGATAGTGTAATTTGTAGTCCTGGGTTGAACGCTCCCACTGTAAGCTGCCCGATGATCGAAACAGGAGTTACTGCAGCCCTTCACGGTTCCCAGGAATTCCAACTATTTTGGGGGGAATCTCACAGTTTGGGGCAGACCCGACTTAGAAACAAGTGAAAACAATTCTGCCTTGGCAAGTAGCCTTTGGGAACTCCAGAAGCATTTTTCCCTAGGAAACAATGTATAATGGGCGGTTGCTTCCCGGGTCCGGCCACAAAAGCTGGTTTAATCCATTCTGTAGCTGAACCATAAGGCTAGCCTGCCATTGATCACCTTTTTTTTCCACGGGAATAAAACTCTCCCAAGCTCTGGTTGGGGAGACCAGGGATAAATCATCTATCTCCGCCATCGCCATGTCTAGCAGGGGAAAGAGACGCTCCTTCTTCTCTGACCCGGTCCTGGGGTGCGTGGCATCCTCGGGGGTTCTCCAGAAAACGGGGTGGACCTGCCTAGCTTGTGAGAACGTGCTGTCGGAGGTTTGGGGACAGCTGGAGGTTTGTGCGGCCAGGGGTACGCCCCGAATACTGTGGATGCTGAATGGGGTGTCTCGAGGGGACGGCCTGAGGGCTGGAGCCCCAGCAAGTGCATGGGTGTGTCGGGAGGGGCTGCACATTCTTTACCCTCGCTGCGTCTACCCAGGTGACAGCATGGTGACTGAGCCTCTGGGCATGACACTCAGACACTTGCAGCGCATCTCAGGCCCCCCCCCCATTCACTTACATTCGCATCTGGGCGGAGCTTGATGAGAAAACGCTTCCTCTTGAAGCTCAACTTGCGCACCTTGGCCCAGTTGAAGGCATTGATCTTCGTGAAACCCTGGGAGGAAACGTACCAGCCAGTGAGCCAGGAAACGCGGAACAGGCAACAGGGGAGGTGGTGGGCCTCGCTCGGCAAGAATGCCTTTTGCTAGCGAATTTGCTAGATCTGCGCTGCGGGTGACTCCTGTTCCCGGAACATTATTTTTCACTAATTATATGCTTTGAGATTCAAACTAAGTTTGCCTCTAGGGACAGAAGCGGGGGCCAAAGGAAGGATAAAGAGAGACATAAATAACAATAAAAACCATGGCAACCACAATAATTAGTGACTATCACTTCCTGAGTGCCAGGGGAAGGACGCCACAGACCTTATCTCATCCAACCTTCCACCAAACCCGGTGAGATGGGTTTATTATCTCTCTTTTACAGATGTGGAAACTGCTGCCTGGATTCATTTTAAATTTGTCCCAAATCACACAGTTGAGGTTCCCTGGCACGTGCCTTCACCAGCAGCGATTGTTAATTTCCATAAAAGCAACACAGCGGGTTGGGGATCGACCCCCTTTGCGAGCACCGGTCTGGCTCCCATCAGCACACGCAGGACGGGGAAGGGAGGCCCGGCCTGAGGGGCGTCTTGTAAACCAGAGAACAGTCTCTGGGAAGCGCTCACACATCCTGGTCTCTGGAAGTCGGGTGTGGAGGAACAGGGTGCTGGAGAAGCGAGGGAGGGCTGCCGCGCCGCGTCTGTCCTGTCACCTCAACTAAAACGAGAATTCCCCCCGAGCCCGCTGGAACACCAGGACCATTTATTTAAATTGGTAAGAATGAAGCAGTTAGGCGCTGGCACGAAGACTAATTCCAAGATCTGGCCTTTGCCTGTGATTAAATTACTGCGCAATCCTCAACATTTAGATTGTATCGCGCATAATCAAAGCACATTAATTCAACTGTGAGGCACTTCTTTTCCCCCCTCTAGGAGTTTTAAAAATGTTTAAGGGTTCCGATTTTAAAATTTCACGGTAGGACTGAAGACTTTACACTTGGTTTATCGTCGTTTCGCTCATCAAGTGCTCCTAGATTACGGCGGCAGCGCAAAAAGTGTTCAGAGCAGTCACCTCCTCACAATACTTTCCATTCTCACTCTCCCATAGGAGACCCAACCTCGACTCCTCCCGGGACAGGATCCTGTGATAATTAGTGTCCGTCACATACGCCTGATACAGGAGCAGAGAGGCACTGGGACTGTTTTAGTAAAATACGAAGAGAAAATATAACCAAAATATAACCCAAACCAAATATAAACCAGAGTGTTTTAGACTGTGTACATATCTACACCTTCAAAACTGATGAGGATTATCCTACTTCTCCGTGCCCCTATGAAATCGAAGCATGGATTACTCGCTTTCCTCTAAAAGAAAAGCACGGAGGACACTTTTGGGGGTGATGAATATGTTCATTGTCTTGATTTCATTGATGGCTTCAGGATATACATACATAAGAACTTATGAAACTGCACACTTTAAATATGTGCATTTTATTCTAGGTCAATAACACCTCAGTGAAGCTGTTAAGAAACAAAAGGAAGCACTGATCAGTAGAAGAACACGACAGCAGCGTGATGGAGACAGCACACATTTCGTGGGGCGCCTGGGGGGCTCAGTCGGTTAAGGTCGGACTCTGGATCAGGTCATGATCTCACAGTTCGTGAGTTCGAGCCCCGCGTCGGGCTCTGTGCTGACAGCTCGCTGCCTGCAGCCTGCTTCAGATTCTGTGTCTCCCTCTCTCTCTCTCTGCCCCTCCCCCACTCATGGTCTCTTGCTCTAAGAATAAACATTTTAAAAAATAAAAAAAGAGTACACATTTTCAGAGTACAGAAAATGATGTCCTTTAGTAAAACAGGTAAGAATTCAAGTGCAGTGTTTTGCTACAAAATGGCTATGCGAGCGGCCTTTAGAAATTTACAAAACTGCTGTATCTTAAAAGTACACGTTACCCTTTTCAAGTTATGTATGTATATCTGAAGTCATAAATAAGCTCACTGGGGTAAAACCTAAATTAGGTTTAAAAATTCCTAATTTGGGTTACGAAAAAATCTCAACAGGTTAAAAAAAGAGCAGAGGGAACCACGTGAGTCTCAGGTGACAGAAAGTGTTTATTTTGAGGGGTCTGAAATCCTGATTCTATTATGCTGTGTTTTGAGCACAGGGCCACCGATAGAGATTTCTGTGGTCCTACGAAGTCAATGAACACAAGCGAGTCTTTAACTGTGCTTTCCCCAACCACAGCCGGGCAAAGTTAATAGAATCTGGAAGCTGAGGGCCGAGAAAGAAACAGAAACCCTAAGATGAATCTAGTTTCTCCCTGTTCACTGAAAATTAACCATCGGAGGTCTTCAGTTGGCCCACCCAACATGCAGTCAGAGTTGAAGGGCCACCGCCTATCTTTCCATCGCCAGGGGAACTGAGCCGCGTTCTCAGTGCTCTTACCTGAAACACTAGAATCCCCGTGTTGGCCACGGCCAGGTTGATCTTAGTGCCTTCCCTGTCCTTAGCCGGGTGCAACCGGATCCCATACATCTCCAGCCTACGGGCAATCTCCAGAAGTTGGAAATCTGATTCTGCTGGTGTTTGTCCACTGACAAAACAAAAATTAAAGAGAAAGGCCAGGTGATTTGAATTGCCTGTGTCTATTAATTTGAGATTCGGCAACTTCTCTTGGGAAATAAAAAGGCATTTCATCCCAAACAATGGAGCTACCTGATCAGATGACACCCGGCCTCCCATTCACTGCAGCCCAAAGTCGAGCAGTGGGGACAAAAGCCCTATTGCCCGTGTAACACAACACTCCAAAAGTCTGTCTCGCATTTGCCCAGTTTTTTTGGAGTTTCCTTTAAGGTCATATAAAAGCAAAACACCATCGTGTTCAAACACGTTTTTAGTCGCTTACAATGGGCCTAAACTTGTAAGCAAAGTTCAAGGCAACACTCTGGCTCACTATCACCAGGGCTCAAGTGCCCTCCTTAAAAATAGCAACAAAAATAGGCACAGGGCATCTTTTGAAAATATTTTACTGATCAAAACAAAACAAAACAAAATGAAAAAAATGGAGAGCATACAGAGGTGCTAGATTTTCGTGACACTCCTACTCGGCCCCTAGTTTACCGTGGCCCTTTCCCGATTTCCTGTTAACTGGTCTTTCACTCTCTCTTTAATTCCACAGCATGGGTATCTTCAATTCCAGACCTACGCCAGGATCACAGGAAATCAAGCAAGGGTCCTAGAGCGTTGGTCTTGAGCGGGAAAGCTGCATTTGAGAGTCCGGGATGAGGAACAACGGCCTCCATGAACCTCTGTGTTCTTCTCCCTCACGCCATGCATATTTCTTCCCAATGGTTACCGTGTGTGTGTGTCTACACCCACCTATGCCGGAAGGACAGAGAGAAACAGCTCGAAGGAAATGAAGTGACCAGTGGAACTTACATGTGGTTATGGTGATACTCCACAATTTTGTCTTCTAGGGCATCTTGCTGAGGTATGTACTTGTTTTTTGCTAAATGCTCTCTGTCTGACGCTTCATCGAAATCCCCGATCTCGGCTACCAAGACACAGAGAAAGAAAACGCAGCCACAGACGATTAATACTCCGCAGTCCACTACCTTCCTAGGGCGGCATTCTCCGGCTAGCAAACTAGACGGCAGCGGACAAGGCGACCCCAGCCTGTGGGTGTCATAAGGGCTGGATACCAAAAGGTACCCCACGAGGATGGACTGAACAACCGGGCCAACCTAAGAGGCTGGTCTCCACTCTCGTCTCTACCAGCTGGAAAGAAAACTTCAGCATTATCCATCTTCCTGATTTGTTTCTTTTCTTCCTCCCCCCGACCCAACTGGGACCACTTTTGTTCTAAGCAGTCAATTCTAGACATGTGGGCCGTGACCTTGTGACTTCGAAATAAGCCCCAGAATTTTAGGACTCTAAATAATCAACTTAGAAAGTCTTACAGATAATAATTACTACCGCAAACCCCAAATGCTTTACCATGTAGAGAAAAGCCGACGGGAAATCGGTAAAAACATACATAATGTCGTTTGGTAAAAATAAAACGATTAACGTTTATGAAGCTTCTTACAGTCCTCGTGCCAGAAATGACTGGTCAGATGGCAGCTTCTTACAAATTTTTCATCTGCAAGGAATAGGAGGCCCATTTTCCTCATGTAACCTCTACCTAGTCCCCAAATTGCCGTGATCTGGAAATCTAAAGGAAAGACCTTTAAAGTAGTAATTACCTTAACAACACTAGCTCCAGCTCCGTTTATGTTAATTTAATACCTTTGGGGCAGCATGTAGTTCTTCCTTGAATCATATGGGCTGCGTAACAAGCTTAATGAAAAGTAGCCTAATGACCAGAGCCCAGCTGTTTTGAGTAAAAGCCAGTGAACGGTTGCTATGACACCTCCCTTTCATTTTGTCACGTGAAGCGGCCCGTCACACTTTGGGCAGGACACCTCCACACGTCACGCAGGACGCGGCCTACATGTTGCTCTAAATCGCAAGCAGCGAGAGTACCTGCTCTGCACAAAAGAGGACCAGCTCATCTGGCTCCAGCTGGGCCGGTGGAGGGACTGAGCCCCCCAGCTTCCTGCTGCTGTGCCGAATCAATAACACTACCTCCTAAGTCCGGGAGGTCGTCGGTCAGGCCCGTACATAAAAAATAAGAAGATCAGCATGATCTCCAGAAACACCTGATCCTATTAGGCTGAGTAATTTATTGACACTCGGAGTGGTCACTTCCTACGAACCTTTGGAAATCGTGTTAACTGGGCGGTTGTCCGAACGGGCTGCTTATACGGGACTACTTTGGATACAGTGGAAACTGTCAAATGATTGGGCAGCACAATTTTTGGTATACTAGTGCTAATATACGTGACACAGTCATCTTCCTGAAACGTAACGTGTATATTCCATTTCAAGTAACTTCTGCCTTGGCCAAGAAGGGAAAAAAATGCCCAGCTGGGCTGTCAACACGCCTTAGAGGGAGTGCAATCTAATTTATCCTTCGCTTAGATTAAGAAAGCAAAATATCTGGTTTCAAGCATCACTAGGATTCAGGCCAGCTTCATGTGTCTCGGGGTTTACTGAAGTTGGAAGAGAAGAATACAAGAAGTGTCATCTTTGACGGCTTTATGTCTTAAGGCTAATGTACCATATTCACTAAGGAATATTAAAGCCAAGTCCAGGACCGAACAAGTTTCGTTTACTTGGGCACCATCTGTCCAAGCTTCTCCTCTGCTATCTCGACGGAGATATCAACAAGAGCGTACTAGTCTTTGAAAAGGACACGGAAGTCACAGGCCAGTGTTTGGGGGCTACACCTATTAAATGACGTTTTAGGAGTATTGTTTTCAATCCATGGGCACTCGTGCTAACAGCAAAATAACACAAAGGCATCGTTACTGCTTTTAGTGGGTGTGATTATTTTCCCCCATGGACCAGATCACTGTTACTTCCGACACGACTTCATACAGAAACCAACAGAACTTACATTGTACGATGTGTGAGATCAAGAGAGCCGCGCTGGTGTCATTGCACGTCAGCCTGCCTTGAGCCAGGTCCTGCTTCACCTGCAGAGCAAACAGGTACCTGCGAACCCAAATACAGATGACACGTCACACACCTGGAGGCTGGCCTCACACAGAGGGTGGGAGGTTTGGTGTCAAATCAGGCTCACTTCCGGCAACTCCTGGGAGGGACTAGAGAAAGGTATACAAACCAAGGAGAAGAACGTCTGCGCTGGCTGGATTGAGTTCTTGGTGCCGCTGACTGTGGTGTAAATACTCCTACCTCATGAAAAGGACCTGGAGACACACTGTAATCTTTCCACAGGATGAGTAACATACTTTGTTCTATGGCTGTATCTCTCCACGTAAAGACCTAAGATGAGGCCCCTGGGTGGCTCAGTTGGTTAAGGTTCCAACTCTTAGTTTTGGCTCAGGTCACGATCTCAGTTTGCAAGTTTGAGCCCTGCATCGGGCTCTGCGCTGACAGCGTGGAGCCTGCTTGGGCTTCTCTCTTTCCCTCCCTCTCTCAGCCCCTCCCCCACTCACTCTTTCTCAAAATAAACAAACTTAAAAAAAATTAAAACAAAAAAACCCAAGACTGTATCTTACCCACTCCTTATAATTTTTGCATGGTGTAACAAACATTACTTCTTTTTTCAGGGATCAAATACACTAAAAAGTAACTTTACGTCTCAGGTAATAACAACAACTTATTAGGTTCAGGAAAAACATTTTTTTTGCTAGTGGAATTGGAAAGACAAGAGTGTCTTTTTTTCTGTGGTGTAATATTCACTTAGGTTCTTCCAAAAGCCTCAGTTACCAGATCTGTAAAAATTAATTTAAAGTTATTTTCTTCATATTGCAGAATAAAGCAAGTAAACATTTTTTGGTGAAAGAGAAGAGGTACTTATTTATTTTGGGAGAGAGAAAAAGAGAGAGAGAGAGAGAGAGAGAGAGAGAGAGCATGCATGAGTGGGAGGGGAGCAGAGAGAGAGAGAGAATCCCGAGTAGGCTCCAGGCTCAGCACAGCGCCTTACGCAAGGCTCAATCCCAGGTCCCTGGTATCATGACCTGAGCCAAAATCAAGAGTCAGACACTCAACCAGCTGAGGCCAGGTGCCCCAAGAGATGAGGTATTTATAAGTAAAAGAAAATAAATAAAAAATAGTGCAATGTAAAAATTGATTTGAAAAAAAATAAAATCAGTATGAACACCTAAATTCTCTCCATGGAGAAATGGGAGATTTCAGGTGCCAGGTAAGGAAAGGTACAAAATGAGCCTGGACTATCTTGTGATGCCAGAAAGCCAGGCAGCTTTGAACTATAAACGGGTTGTATTAAAAAACCAAAGAAACATCTGGAAGGGATGTCCACTCACCAGTGCTGTGGCAACTCGAGTAGCAACGAGAATAATTAAAGTGAATCGAAACGCATGGAATGGATGACAAATCATGAGTGCATTTCGACACTCCACGAGAAAGCCGGAAAACATATCACCACTGGAGGAGACTGCTGAAGGAATGCTTTATTCAAAACTTTATTCAAACGAAAAGACCGGGCATGGACTCTGCCTCTCCAATACAAGGGGTATTTCAGGACACACGGATAAATGAGGCAAAGCTCTTTACAGAAGTATGCCGACTAACAACAGCAAGAACCCTCACTCCACATCTGAGGAAATTATGGACAAGCACTTCTAACTGCCGTAAAAACCATTCGGGACACTGGACCTCACATGAAGACAAAGTAACACGACGTTGCTTCACGATGGTCAGATCAGAACATCGCCCCACCCTAATTCGATGATGAATCTTAGCACCATTAATGAAACAGGAAGCACCCATCGCTGCTGATGGATTCCGGCCAAAAACTCTGAACTTGTATCCATCGAGCCTATGGAACTAACTTCCAGTTTTCTGGACATGCAGAGGACAGAGGAAGAGACTAAGTGGCACCACAAGGAAGAAATCTGACAAATTCAGGAGACAGGATATTTTATAGTTTAACTGGTCCTGTTTCTTCGACAAGATGGCATCACGAAAAAAATAGGGAGGGGTTCTGCTAGCTTAAACGAGGCCCAAAGGATATGACCAAATACAACTATGGCCCTATAGTGCCTCTCATTTTATTTTTTAATGTTTAGTTTTGAGAGAGAGAGAGAGAGCACGAGCAGGGGAGGGGCAGAGAGAGAGGGAGATATACAATCTGAAGCAGGCTCCAGCCTCCCAGCTGTCAGCACAGAGCCTGATGTGGGGCTTGAACCATAAACTACGAGACCATGACCTGAGTCTTAGTTGGACACTTAACTGGCTGAGCCACCCAGCTGCCCCTAATGTTTATTCATTTCTGAGAGAGAGAGAGAGAGAGAGAGAGAGAGAGAGAGAGAACACGAGACTTGGGGGGGGGGCAGAGGATGCAAAGGGGGCTATGTGCTGATAGCAGTGAGCCCTATGTGGGGCTCGAACTCATGAACCGTGAGATCATGACCTGAGCCAAAGTCGGACACTTAATCGACTGAGCCACCCAGGTGCACTGTGAATCTCATTTTAGATGAGCAGATACAAAGGACATTTATGGAACAAATTTGAGTATGACCAAGACACTATATGAAAAGTACATATATATGCATAGAAAAAAAATCAAAAAGGAGATCATACTAACGTATTAACAATGATGACCTCTGGGGAACAGGAATACAGTATTTTATCTTCTGTATGTCCTAACTTTCTATACTGTACATTTGCTATTTTTATAATAATGAAAGGTTATTTTTATTTTTTTAAAAAACGGGGTATTTTATAAGACCAACCACAGAGGGTTCTATAAAAATTAAAAGAAGTAATATATGGAAAGCACAATGACTAGAATAAAAACATTGGATAAGCGTTAGCAAACTTTCGCCTATAACAGAAAAACTAGGGGCCCCTGGCTGGATCGGGAGGGACTCTTGATCTCAGGGTCATGAGTTCAAGCCCCATATTGGATACAGAGCTTACTTAATTTGAAAAAAATAAAGAAAAAGGGGGGCCTGGGTGGCTGAGTCAGTAAAGCATCCGACTTTGGCTCAGGTCATGATATCAGGGTGAGTTGGAGACCCGCATCAGGCTCTGTGCTGATGGCTCGGAGCCTGGAGCCTGCTTGGGATTCTGTGTCTCCCTCTCTCTCTACCCCTCCCCAACTCGTGCTTTGTCTCTGTCTCTCTCAAAAATAAACATTAAAAAAAAATTTAAAAAGAAGAGAAAAAGAAATGGATTATCTTTAAGTTACTTCAGAAATTCCATTATTAAGAACTAAAAAAAAACAAAAACAAAAAAACAACTAAAAAACTACCAAGGCAATTTCTGTAACTAGCCCCCCAAAACACCCAAAACAAAAAACACCCACAGATCCACTCGTTGATAACAGTTGGCCTTTACCCAGCCCCCTGATATTTATTCTTGCTCTCGTGTTCTCTATCTCTGGAAAGTCAAAGAACCGAAACGCAGAGAATATAAAAGAACCGAAACATCAACATGTGGGGTTACACGGGAAAAGGCAGCATAAGCCGTCTCTCTGGATTAGGCAGGGGTACTAGTTTTCGAGCTGAACACTTCTTAGAGCTACAGGTTTTAATCTTCTATCTGGTTAATTTTTAAATAAGTAGAAGGCATAAAAGCATTACACTGTGAATATTTTACCATCTACCAGTTCAAACACAGGATCTTGTGTTCGCGGAGAAGCACAATGGTCAGAGTCTGACAGGCTCTGGGGCCCTTGGCTGATGGGCTCCTGTAGAGTCAGCAGCGGTTCTGGAAGCTCACACATTTAGGCACCGGGCAAGTGCCGTTTTGAAGACTGCCGTGAACCTGTCACTCCCTAATCACGCTGAGTCTCCCTGTTCAGAGTCCCCTGTGATACGAGAAAGACCTTCCTGCGTCCTGACTGTTGACTTCCTAATGACGCCTATAAATCTCGAGCAAGCTGGCTGCAGGGCTAACTCTAGAGATTCAGCAGCACCTTTCGTATCATAAGCAGAAGCAATCCCAATCAAACGCACAGGAGCCAAAGGCTTTGTTCAACTCAGCAGGCACTAAATACAATTAGAGGGGTACATGCTGACAACGCATCAAAGCAGAGGGAGTCCCCGGAGAAGGGGGTGACGGTGCCAGGGCTAATGAAGAGGGCTTCTGGCTCCCCGGGATCGCCGAGGTTACAAATCGCCCCCATCTGATGCCTCGCTTTAAACGGGTCTATTTTACTTCGTTTCATCCGGGAGCTCTTAGTCTTTCTTTTCTTACTCAGTGGAAAGTAACCACCATTTCGCCGGCAGCCTGAGGAACCGCTTCGGGCCCTGCAAACACTGCAGGTTCTCAGGGGTCTCTCCACCCCCAAGAAGAGCAGAGCCGAGGAGAAATGGGATCCTGCTGCACACCGCCAGAGGAAAGTGTGCCGAAGCTACAGCCCAACGAGAGAGACTCGGAACTCTGTGATGAGAAAACCTGGCGAGTTCTTTTCCAAAGACCCCTCCCCTAGCTGTTCCGATCCTGTGCCTACGAGTCACTACGTTTCTCTCCTTCCAGAGGCCCGGGCCCCAGCAGCAACAGGACACAATGGCCGCCGAGAGTGCGGTTCAATAAATAGAAAGGAATTCAGCTTCTTGGTTAACAGCAAAGTGCAATTCGATCTGCTTTTTACACAAGTGGGAAGCTGAAAGCTATTCCTGAGAATTAGCTGAATTAACCAGGGAGGGCTAGAGTCCCTTATCGTCTGAACTGTAGGCCTGCCTCTGTCCTACTCTTGTCCCCACGTCCCTCCCCCAAAGTGCTGTCCACACAGAACTTCTCCCAAGCACCCCCCCCACCCCCCTGCACGCTCCATCTGCTACAGGAAAGTGCTGGAAGCTCAAGGGTCACATCGTTCAATACTGCTTACACGGGAACGTGAGAACCAGGGAGGCAGCCCATTGGATCTGGAAGGTCCCCTTCCGTCTACACCTCGTGACAAACTCAAAAGCGATGGGGAGCTTCTAAGTTTCATACCAATTTTGTTCGCCCTTGCACCAAAAGGATTCTCTCTTCTGAAAAGATTTTTTAAATGTCAGTTAACACCAGGAGCCAGGAAACAAAGACGGCACAAGCCCAAAGCTGCTCCAGCCAGCTAAGCCCGTGTTCCCTGAGGAGTTCACAGATCCCACAGAGCAGCCGGCAACATCCCAGGCACACTTGGCTCAGTGGTCACAAGTTGTATGCAATTTTAGAAGAAAAACCAGAACAGCAGAAAACCACAGGGCGCCTGGGAGGCTCAGTCCATTAAGCGTCGGACTTTGGCTCAGGTCATGATCTCGTGGTTCATGAGTTCGAGCCTCGCGTCAGGATCTGTGCTGACAGCTCAGAACCTGGAGCCTGCTTCGGATTCTGTGTCTCCCTCTCTCTCTGCCCCTCCCCGGCTCGTGTACTGTCTCTCTCTTAGAAATACATGAACACACACACACATAAAAAAAAGAGAAAACTACAAGCCTCCAGAGACCATGATTCACAAGAATCGAAAAGGTGCGAAACTCAAAGCAAAGTGGAATGAGGACAGGGAAGAAAAAGAATTTATGCCAACTGCATAAGCAGGACAGAGGTCCAGCGACACGCAGGAGGCAAAGGCAGGCTGCTGACCCACAGCTGGACTCGCCTTTAGATTTACGTCAACAGTCTGAGCTTCGAGCAATGCATGTTCCAATGAGAAGAAACCCAGCCCAGAAACAGAGGCACAGTAGCCCCAGCAATGACACCACAGAAGACTCTACTGTCATTGGCCTGTCTCCTGCAGCCTGGTGTTGCAGCCCAGCTGTCTCCTCTACGTGCACCATTCAAGTCCACTATGCATGCCTCCCAAAAGCCTGCTGGCTCCTGCAATTCCTGGCCACTTCATCGACTGGATGATAAGCAGAGGGAAACAATTTGCAGCAACTCATTCAGAAAACTCAAAGCCACAGAAAGAGTCATGGCCGTCCCTTCTTCCTGGAACTCCTCCACATTCGTGTCCCCACTGCCCTTCCAGACACTGCCCTGCGATGTCTGGTTGGCATCTCAGACACAAGCCGGCAGAACCGAACTCCTGACTCTCCCCTCCTCTGTCACTCCCTACTTCCCTCTGCCCTTTCCCATTTTAGTTATCGCCAAAGTGGCCGGCCGGCTGCTTACGTCAAAATCTCAGCATCCCTCTGTCCCCTCAGCCTCCACCGCCGGCCCATTACCAAAACCCACGGACCCCATCTCCAGCACAGAGTCCGGCGTGTGCAGCCACCCTTCGCCGCGTCCACGCCTGCCACCTCCTTTGCTGCCACCACTGTGGCGCGGACAACAGCAATGGCTTCCTCGCTGGATTCCCAGCTGTCACTGTCCCCCGGCACCCACACGGCAGCCGGACTTTCAATGCCACAAACCGTCCCACCTCGCTGCACTTCTCCCTCACCATTCCTGCCACACCAGCCTTCTCTTAGGTACAGCTGAGCCTTGAACGACAGAGATTAGGGCTCTAACCCCCCGCACGGTCAACGATCTGCATGTTAACTTGTGACCTCCCCAAAACTTAACTCCTGTTGCCTAGAAGGCTTGCCAATAACAAACGCGATTAACACGCGTTTTGTAAGTTACACGTATGGTACGCTGCATTCTTAAATAAAATAGGCTAGAGAAAAGACATGTGACGAAGAAAACCCTACGGAAGACAAAACACATTTACAGTCCTGTGCTGGGTTTATATTTAAGCATCTGCACCTAAGCGGATGCGCGCCGCGCAAGGCTGTGTCGTTCAAGTGTCAGCGGCGTCTGAACATCTGGAACTTGTTCCCGCCTCGGGCACTGCCCAGCTGTTCCTTCCACCTGGAAACCTCTTCCTCCAAAAAGGAGGGACAGATTCTCATCGCTTCCTCGGAGAGGCACCGCAGACGGACCCGTCGCAAGTGGTTTACCTGGTCGCCTTCTACCACATTCTCCTCCTTCAGTTACCTACGGAACGCTTACCATTTTTTGTTTCATCCTTCATTTTGTCTGCTCCCTTGAGAGTCAGGCTCGTCCTTTCACTGCTGTGTTCCCAGTGCCTGGGACCATGCCTGACACAGCGTCCACTTCACAAGGACTGCTGACTGAACGTCTCCATCCCTTTGCTAAGTGACGGTCAAGCACCCCCAGTATCCCAGACCCTGTGCTCTGCACCACGAGTGAGGAGAAGTGTGTGACGGGCGTGGTCTAACCAGCTACCAGACTGAAAGCCATGGGTGGCGGGACGCTGGCTGGTCAGACTGGCGTACAGCTCAAAAGAGCACTCTTGAACGGGAGGCACTGTGCCTTCACGCGTTCCCACCAGACTCTGTTCTCCAGCATCCGTGCGTCTTGTGCGAATTATAAAATTAGTAATAGCGATGGCGATGACGGTTCTCATTCAGAGCCCTTCTGGTTCCAGTCACTTTAGGTATACATATTACTGCTTACCCTCAAAGCCACCATGGCCAACAACCAGTGTGGTCACGCTGACACAGGAGAAGGCAGGCCTGACTCCGTGCTCACGTCTCCCCCTCCCCCGGCCGGCTTTCAAAGAAATCGATCTTCAGCTCACCTCCACCCACCCACGGCAGCAACAGAGAGACACGGAGTTAACATCTTGGTTTCACAGGGTCTGACTTCCCCAAACTGTCTCGCGATGTGACCGATGGAAGAAGGAAAACATGACAGCAAGAGGCTCTGAGAGAGCAGTTCCCGGCGCGGCTTCGCGGAAACCCGGGGTTCAGGGAGAACGGGGCACGTCCTTTCTTCGCCCCACGTCGGTCCGCACCCCCGGGGGCCCAGAGCAGATGCGGGCCAGGCAGACGCTGGGAAACGGTGCAATCGGCTGACTGAGGACATGAGCTCTCCCTTCTCCGCGGCACCCCGTGGCGATAAGCGGCAAGTTTCTACACCACTCACCTTGTGAGTTCTTCCTGGAGTTGCGTGTGGTCAGGTGGAAAGAATTTCACCACAAACCTCACAACGACATGCTTTGGCCCTGAAAGGGGGTGAAAAACAGTACAGCATTTCTGATTTGTTTCAAAGGCAATTAAAGAAAAAGACTTTAGAAGGTCTATCCTACACCAAATAACGGGTCTCCTTCCGAGCCACCAGGAGTCCACGTGCTGACGTCTAAGTCGCTGCACGGGTGGTGCGGTTCCTAGTTCACACCTCCCCACTGCAGGGAGACACGGGGCCCTTATGAAATAGCGCTCTGACAAGACTATGTCATTCAGGTATTGCTTTTTCTCTGAAGACTTAAACTGTACCCAGAGTTTAAAAACAGGCATTTGTCTTTAAAAATGTATCTAATTGGCCCTTTCAGTTAAAATATGGGCTTACGATAACTGGAGGCAAGGAGGACAATGTAAATCGGTTACGCAGTTATTTTCAATGATCCACAAGGTAGCTTCCACCGTGCTCCTCACATATGTACGAGCATCTAGGGGCAGGTGCTCCCCGAGCTCCGGAGAGAAAACAGAAACAAGGCGTGACCCCGCCCTCGTCAGTCGGCCGCAGCCCTTACGTGTGTCCTATAGACCGTCTTCCAGAGGAGCTCGGGCAAAACCGGGAAGCAGATCTGGGGTGGGCGGACGGGGAGAAGGTCGATGAGATGGGTCACTCGTCAGAATCAAAATAGACCATAATAATTTGTAACCTGAATCAGAGCTTCTTCTGAGGTCCAGATCAAACGTTATACACATCACAGATCTATCCATATATATATTTACGCTCAATATAAGAGCAGGCTTATGGGTTCTACCATTTGGAATGACAGCAATGAGTTTATTTTCTATGAAATGTGGGGCCCTGGGTGGCTCAGTCGGTTAAGCACCGACTTCGGCTCAGGCCATGTTCTCACGATGTGTGAGTTCCAGCCCCGCATCAGGCTCTGTGCTGACAGCTCAGGGCCTTGAGCCTGCTTCGGAATCTGTGTCTCCCTCTCTCTCTGCCCCTCTCCCGCTCACACTCTGTCTCTCTGTCAAAAGTAAATAAACATTAAAAAAAATTTTTTTTAATTAAAAAATTTTCTATGAAATGTAAGGTACTATAATGAAATCCAAGTTTTAGCGGCAGTTGTATGAAAAGCTGAAAATGTCTTTTTGCTCCACCTTTTGCTGTCACGAAAAACAGATGTTGTAGTATCGTTCTATGATAACATTTAAGTTTAGGGGAAAAAAGCCCAAAAAGCGACAGAAGACGAAGATGTAGGCATATATACAGAACGAGGAGAAAAACGAGGCACAGACATAACAAAGCCCGGAGACGCGGACTGCTCGCTCTAACAATTAATAGAAACCCTCGCCTGTCAGCCCTGGGTCATAAAGTAACGACAGCAAAACGGGGAAGGACAGGAAAAGCCAGGCTGTCTCCTCTCCACGGGAATCCCATGAGGCTACGCAGACCCACAGAGAACCCGAAAGTAGGAAGGTGCTCCCCCCCCCCAACGCACGACAGCTCTGTCTCCCACGCGACTAGTCACGGCCCACGGAGACGGAGGGAGAAGCCTCGCCTGGCGTGGACGCCACGCCGTCTCCCGTCCGCATGGGCAAGGTGCCACAATCGGCATTTCCCAGGAGGTATCGCAGGGACACATGTCATCCTTCTGGATGCTTCGCTACCTCCAGCCATCAGGCTTCTCTCAGCGACGTGCCCCCCCACCCCCCACCCCACCCGCTCAGGTCGCTGGCCAGCCACCCCGGTAAATGTTAAACAAACAATGGCAGTTTCATTTTCAGCATCAATAATTGCTTAATTTAAATGACAGAAGCTCCACATCCATCTCAAATGCACAAGGGCCATCTAGACACCATGTGCCTGTTCAGTACATCCACATAAATTGCCAGAAGTGGCCCAGTGGGGTTTCTTAATCAGACATGAAAACCATCCCAGCAAGGTAGTGGGAAGCTTCGTGCTCAGTTAATGGAATGCGATTGTGTGACTATCCTCAGACTTCTGCCCGGGCTGTGGCTGCACCGAGGGAGCATTTGGGATGACGTGTCTGACTCTGAGCTTGACCTCAAAGCAGAGAGGAAGGAAATGGTCCTGGTCCCGAGGCACGATGAGAAGAGAGAGAGAAACACCCCTCTCCTAAATCCTCGATCTTCTCCAACACACAGTGTAAACACAAGCCGGACTCCCTTCAGTTCTGCCTGCCATTCAGACAGACACACAGACACACGGAGACTTCCGGGGACTTTATTTTTCCAATCGACACTTGCGCTCTGATTTCACAGGCGTTGAGAGGCAGGACAGAAAACCTAACACCAATTTTATGAACACGTGGCTCCGCCTTCCCCTTCGAAGGCGACAGTAACACCCATGGGCAGAGACCAGGCAAGCTCGGTTAGTCTGGGGGTTGACAGCAGGCTTTCGTCGTTAATCAAAATGAGATTTGATTTTCCAAGCGAAGTTTTGATTGGCAAATTGTGAAATGTAAAACTGGCAGGAGAGCCATTTTAATTTTAAAGGCACGTGGATGCGTGAGTGAAAGGAATCACGGAGCCAAAAAAAAAAAAAAAAAAAGAATCCGCATCACCAGTGCCCCGGGGCAAAGGACTCTAGAGGAGGAAAATGCGGGGCTATACATTTACCATCACTGTTGACCACTCGGTATATACTTACTTCTAATCTGCTTGACAATGGGTTTTAAGAGATCCAGCCACACCTACAAAGGAAAAAAACAGATTGAGACAAATTCTCAATGAAAGAATACTGGTGACTGGAGGCTTGACTTGGGAGCTGTTTAAAAAGCAAAATACTTTTGAATGTTCTAGGCCGTCTGTTCCTGGTTTCTGCAGGACGGTGTATCTTACTTCGTCGGCCATTTTTATAGGACGGATCCAAGTTTGCTGGCATGTTATTCCTGAGCTTCAAAGCCACGATCTCCCCCCCGACTCAAATGGTTAACTAAGAACGTGTGTCCTGTTGTTTGCACTGTTCTATTGGAGCTAGCCACTCAGCAAACACGGAGGTCTGCCGGCACGTCTGGCCAGAAGCTGGGTGAAACATGCCTGCTCCTCAATGAAACGAGGCACGCGTACGTATATGCATTTACAGAGCAGCACGTCTTTGAGGGATACGGGGAGGGAACGAATATGTTTAGAACATTACCTCTGCACTGGGCACTCTCCATAAGCTTTTACCTCTAATTTTTTAAAAAAAATTTTAATGTTTATTTTTGAGAGAGAGAGAGAGGGAGGGAGACACAGAATCTGAAGCAGGCTCCAGGCTCTGAGCCATCAGCACAGAGCCGGACCGGTGGCTCGATCTCACAGGCCGCGAGATCATGACGTGAACTGAAGTTGGCTGCTCAACCGACTGAGCCACCCGGGGCGTCCGGCTCTTTACCTCTTAAAACAAGGTCAGAAGGATTCCTGTTGCCCAGGAGAGTAACCTGAGACTTGTAGGGACCAATAATTTGTCCTAGGCTGGCAGAGCCAGGACGGAAACCAGGTCTATCCAGCTTCAAAGCCCAGACTCTTTACACACGTGCAGTTTAGGGGACAAGATTAAAAAAAGGGAAGCCAGTTGCCCTTATTGATAAAACATCATTTCACCGTATGATCCCATTTCATACACGCTTTTCTCTATATTCCTGGTCATTTGGAAAGGGTTCTACTGAAGCTCATCTTTGCACATATGACGAAGACAAGGTTAAGGTGCCTAATATAAAGAGGATTTATAATGAGAAAAACCAAACACTCCCAAACTATGCAAAGAATAACAAGTAATTAACAGAGAAGAAAAAAGAACAACGGCTAATGGGAAAATGCTCAAATTCAGGAGTGATTTGC